>JAECYW010000008.1:3000000-3227749 GCA_023014335.1 Galerina marginata | reverse complement strand
ACCCTAACCCTAACCCTAACCCTAACCCTAACCCTAACCCTAACCCTAACCCTAACCCTAACCCTAACCCTAACCCAGATATGTCTATTGATGAACGTTATCGTGTAGTTCTTTGCGGTGTTTTCGCATAGACTTACCCTGGCGAGTTGGCGAGAAGGATAAGCGATGAGGGAAGCTAGATAGAGGTTAAGTCTCTATATGATATCTTGGGAGTTGGATTGACATACCTTGAAGAACAGAACGCGTGTTATCGAAAACGAGTCCCAACGGTGGTGAGGTCGAACAAGAAGGAAAGAAAGAAAACGAAGGCGGGTGGAAGCTGGGGCAAGGAGTATAAGCCGGTGTGATATCTGTGAAGGGGGGAGGTGACGTACCGACTTGGATGTCAACTGTAAATCGAAGCATCGTGTCAAGGCGGGCAGCCAACGGCGGTGGGCGGGCAAAATTCCGCTGCTGAAAACGCTGAGGAGTGAACGCTTTCTTTCGACCGATTGGCGGTGGTCATCGTCCCCACTGACAGCAACGACGACCTTGTGAATGGTCATCGTAGTCGTCGTCACCCACACTCACGGCAAATGTAGCCAAGTGAATAGTGGGTGGTGGTGGACGGGAAGAAAGAGCGATAATGAATTTCGCCAAATCCAGCTTTGATCGTGGCTGTGCCTAATTCATCTCGGATCACCCTGCCGCTCGATAAGATTAGATATGGATATTGGATGGCGAGTTTGTGTAGTGGGATGGGCTGGGGGGGTGCAATCGTCGCATAATTCAATGGAGGTAGAGCTAGGCGTATTTTATGTGGCTCGTGGAAGGGCGAGAGGGCACCAAGTCGTGGTTTTCAACTTCATTTCCTTTTTAGGAATACGTCTTTTGGTGCAGTGTTCACTGACGAATGGGAGGCAATCGACGGGGCTGTTGACCGTAGACTCTTTTCAATTGGTGCAGCGTGTATATACTATGTTAATCGATAATATATTCCTCTTTTTTCGGCACTCGTGCAGTTATCTGGTTCTGGGCAGGGCGAATGTAGGTGACTAAAGTTCTCTCATTGATGGCGGCATTTGAGATGAAGTCGCTACTTATTCTACTAGATGGGAAGGATTCGGGAGTAAAGGACCTGGCTTTCGTCTTCTCGAAGATAGCCGTTCCTCCCCAACATTTTGCTCAGGGGAAAACCTGCGTCATTGGGTTATACTGGTCAACAGTAAACGCCAGCGCTGGTAAAACTTGGCGCAGTGTCATGGGAGGGGAATTGACTGCTTTGAGGATGGCTAACACGACTTCTCTATGCGCCTGTACAGACGCCCCTCGTTTGCATTTTTCGAAAGGAAAGTTCACCTTCGCCTTGTTCTCTTTGGTGCATTGGAACGACGGCGACGGTGATTCATCTCTCCGAAACTTTGGAGGGGCGAAATTTGTATCGACAAGAGAATGATTGGATGTGGATTTGGTGTTGGCGTGACTTAGACGTGGATAACGAAATTGACAGTGTTGTTCTCTTGAAACCGACTCGCCTCTCTGTAGTTCTAACTGGGAGAAGCACCACCTTCGACATGTAACAGCCAGCCTTGGCGACTGAGAGGTGACAAATTTAATGATAGATTAAATTCGTTGTAACTCCCAGTGGCGATGAGGCAGGTGGAACGGCGATGGTAATGTCCCTGCGGTGACTAGTGAGGCAGCAGATGGTGTAGATGGTTGACTGCGAGGGGAATAGGAAGTGTGCATATGGATGAAAGTAGGGGGAAAGACACGGAAAAGGGGGTGGGCGACTGTGTACGTGTTAATTGTGGTGGTGGAAGGGAAAGAGGGAATTTGTACGACTGGAAAGGTATTCGCGTTTGATCAGCCTGGGGTAGAATCACACGTGAACTGTTTGACGTACCAATTTGGTGCATTGGTGAGAACTGCGGCGTCGGAAGGGCTATAGAAGCAGACGCAGGCTCGTTTGGGTTTGAGAAGTTCGGTGAAGGTCCTCGTAAGCAGGGAGCGTAAGCACTGAGGACAGTGATGGATGGGATGGGGGCGGGAAATGAGGGGCGGTAAATGCAGTAAGGGACGGCTGGCGTGTCGGCAGGCGGGACTGTGAGGAGGGCAGAACACGGGGTATGACGGATTGGACGGACGGGATAGCGGGACGGACGGGATAGCGGGACGGACGGGATAGCAGTTTTGTTGGCCGGCGGGACGGAACGAGAGAAGGGAAGGACACTGTGGGGAAGGACTGTGAGGAGGGAAGGAAAGTAGGAAGGATGGATTGGGCAGACGGAATGTGTGTGGGGAAGGAAAGTGAAGACGGAAGAAACGTGTGCGTAGGGAAGGACAGAGTGGAGGGAAGGACAGCGTGGAGGGAAGGACAGAGTGGAGGGAAGGAACGGTGCGTAGGGAAGGACAGTGTGGAGGGAAGGAACGTGTGCGTAGGGAAGGACAGTGTGGAGGGAAGGACGGATTGGGTGGACAGACGGAAAGCGTGTGGGGAAGGCAAGCATGGCGGGAAGGACAAAGTGGAGGGAAGGAACACGAGGGGAGGGAAACTGTGGAGGGAAAGACTGATGGATGGATTGGGCGCACGGATAGCGTAGGGAGAAGGAAAGACGATTGGGCGGACGGTGGGTGCAGAGGGAAGGACTGTGTGGATGGATCGGGCGGACAGACGGAAACCGAGGACAGATTGGGCGGACAGACGGAAAGCGTGGACAGATTGGGCGGCCAGGAGGAAAGATTGCGAGCACGGAAAGACGGTGTGGGGGAAGGAAAGATTGGTAGGAAGGAAAGCATTGTAGGTCGGACTGTTTGGTGGGAAGGAATGCAAAGGGGGAAGGACTGTGCGACGAATTTGATGGACGGAATGCGTGTGGAGGGAAGGACGGCGTCGAGGGAAGGAACGCGAGGAAGGAAGGACGGGGGGGGACAGATTGGGCGGACGGACATCGTGGTGGGAAGGAAAGTGTGGAGGGAAGGACAATTTGCAGGGGGGGAAGGACTGTGTGGAGGACAATTTGGCAGGCCCTTTGGCCGGAGGGACAGTTTGCGTGGAGGGAAGGACAGCGGGAAGGACGGCTCCGACTTCCTTTTTTGGATCGGCTGGCTCGCGTCCGTCCCGCGTCCGTCTCTGGAGGAATCTGTCCGTCTCTTGTCCGCCCGTTTCGTGTATTTAATCTGTCCCTCCTCCCCCCCTTCGAAATAAAATATTGTGAGATGTGTTCTGGGGTATTTCGAGGTCGGGGAATCCGAATCTGAAGTCAGATTTGCGAAATTCCTTTGGGGGGTAGCTGTGCAACGAAGGATTTTATTTTGGCCGCAATACGGCTAGTTGGCCTTCTCTGACCATCTCGATGCCTTGAACTCATACTCCTTGGAAGGTAAGTTTCTCGATACTTAGTACATTCTTAGGTTTAAACCTTAGGGTTTACAAGCTCCGGCTTCCGTCTATAAGTTCAACGACAAAGAAAGTGTCACGGACAAGACGGTCAAAAACAACTGGTTCTACACGCGATATACCCTCGAAAATCTCAATGGCTCGAAAAAGCATCCAACTCTTACCGTATGTATTATTATTATTATTGATCATTTTTCTGACCGTTTTTTTCATGTTCACTGATGAAACCTTACACCAGAATGTGAATAAACACTGCTCCTGTGAAAAACCCTACAGCCCAGATCTTATGATCCAAAGGTTCTGCAACAATTGCTGTGTTTGGTACCACCTGGATTGCCTGGATGGTCAGGAGGTCGCCGACGAGGACGACGAGGACGACGAGGAAGATGAAGATGAAGACGAAGACGACAACGACGACTTAAAGGCCTTGCAAAAGGTTAGCGAAATGCCCGTTATGCGGGGCCCGATCCGCCATCAAGACGACTGGTCTATCACCGGCTCCGGAAAGGCCATTGAAGACGCAGAGCATTTCATAGATCGTATCAACCAAGATATGACCATGCCTGACGATTGGGTCGAGCAGTTGGGGGGGCGGAAATTTATCCAGTTTGCTGAGGGAAAGCATACTTGGTACGTCTGCCCAAAATGTAGTGGCGATTTTAAACTCTAGTCGGTCTTGTGGTCATTTTTTTTTTTGTACTATATAAATAATAACATCATCTATGACTTTTGACCTGTCGAATGTTCTCCATAACCAGTCTTCTGTGCCCAATCTTTGGGCTTTCCCTGCAATACCTCAAAACTTGCTTTTGGGAAAAACATAACGGTTCCAATTCTCCCAGGCGTTATGTTTTTTTCCTGTTGTTCTGCCGTCTGCTGCAAGGGTTGAAAGCGACTCACTTTGTGGTAGAGCTGACTGGAATAGAATATGCAAACAGATCCAGGTCCATACCTGAATATGCGAGCTTCAGTTCAACTGGATTGAAGTGGAAAGTTAATGAAACTCACGTAAACTTGGCCCCCAACTGAGGGAAGAGCATTTCACCTCCTGTAAAAGAGCCCGACGAAAAGCACGCAGAGGGGCCTATGTCATGTCGATCCTTATGCAGGCGACCTTGAAGCTTGTAAATGATAGCGCGCCCAAGGAAAGGGCCGGGATCTTGAGTAAACCAGACGCCCGCGTCAAATGCTTGCCTGTATTCAGCGTAGAGGTCCGGGAAAACTGTCTCAAACATGATAGCGAGGGCGCGAGCCACCGGCTTCGTCGCGACATAGTACTCGAGGGTCTTGGCTATGGTGGTACTGGAGTGGGAGATGTCACCGGATATGTAAAGACCCTAGTAAGAAAGAATGATCAGCCGTTTAGATATCTGAATGGCGAAAAAAACACACCTTTTTTTTTTGACCTTGCTGGATCCACCCTTGGACAACGTGAATGACTCCGGCGGTCTCTGTGATGATCGCAGGAGTGTCATCATCTTCATCTTTAGCTGGGGGAGGGGAAGGGGCGATGTAGCGGTCTGCATAATCGTCGATCGGGTGGAACCTATCTTCATCTACATCTTCATCCTCGGTTAGGGGTTCTGCAGATGGAGCGGGTATGTAGTCCATGGTGTTTTTGCCTTCGTGTCGGGTGGGGTCGTTCCTAGAGTGCAGTGGCATGTGGGAGACTAAGCGCTGTACCGCAACGTGATACAGCTCCTGCTTGTTTTTCTAAATGAATGAAAGGGAAGAGACGAGCAATAAAAAAATAAAAAAAATAAAAGGCGTACGTGTAGGCCGTCGAAAACTTTTTTTACCCCTTTCGTCTCCTTGACGCCGTCGAAGTAGGCCTTTGTACGATTCTGGTACTGGTGTTTGAGCTTGATCTCGGGCTAAAAAATAAAATAGAAAAATAGTGAACTAAAAATAATAGAACAAGAGTCTAGAAACACGCACCAGTGGCAAGTCATCCTCGGTGGTGATGCGATATCCGAAATAAAATAAAATGGGTTCATCGTTTTTGTCGATGAACTGTGCGGATAGGTGCTGGGCCTCTTTATTCGGACCGAGATCGGAATGACAGATCTTCTCAAGGTTTTGAAGGTTTTGAGGTTTGGCGAGATCTTCGCGGGTGCAGGGGGCTCTGATAACCTGAGCGTGTTTTTTGAACATGCCGGCGATTTTGTAAAGCTTTTCCTCCTCTTTTATCAGGTGAACAGGCTCGCTGCGAATAGCTTTGGTGCGTAGGATGCCGCTTGGTGCGGCGTCGGGGGCGGGCGTTGGAACTTGTGTTTTTGCTTTTTTTCTGTCCTTTTTTCGGGCCGGGGAAGTTTGAGGCTATGAAATAAATATATATGGTAAGAACGGCAAAGATAGAGCAAGGTGACGACATACGGAGCTGAGAGGGCGCTTTGATTTCGATTGGGACGACATGGGAGTGCAAAGGATGTCTGAGAACGCCTCATGGTTTTGGTGAGGTAGGTCACATGAGTCGCGCGATGTCATGCGCGTGGCGTGATGTCATGCGCGTGGCGGGAGGTCATGCGCGTGAGGTCACGCGTGCGTCTATTTTTGGACGGCGATTAGGTAATCTCCTTATCGTTTCATCACGAACTTCGAGCAAACTTCAACTTACTCTTCTTACTCACAACATGGCCATGCCAAATGATGT
This sequence comes from Galerina marginata, assembly GCA_023014335.1. NCBI lineage: Eukaryota > Fungi > Basidiomycota > Agaricomycetes > Agaricales > Galerinaceae > Galerina > Galerina marginata. The sequence goes on along the minus strand of JAECYW010000008.1, from coordinate 3,221,717 downwards.
ACTCTACGAAATCGGCAACACTTATCTCCATGGCAAGGACCGTGGCTCTTTCTCAATGGTCTCCAGGGCTTTACTCCCATTGCGGTCAGTGCGATTTGAGAAATTAAGTCTCACCTCCCGCGACTACACGTATCCCGAGGAATCTAGTGCTAAGCTCCACCTTCTGGATATTGTTCGAGGAAACAGGATCACCTTTGGATACGTTAAGGATCTCAAAATCAGCAATCTTGGAGGTCAACAGGTGTCCACCTGCGTCGAGATCATCACCGCGCTAATATCCACTGCGCGCATCGAAACCGTCCACTTGGACGTTGATTGGTACTATGAAACTCCGGCGGCTGTTCAGTTGGAAAATGCTCTCGTTCGACTACTCACACTTCCGACCATCACTTCAATTTCCTTTTCAAAAGGGCTCATTCCTATCGTCAAAATTATGAATGCCCTCGAACAGGAATCACAGCCGATTCAAAATCTGACACTTTACAGATGTAAATTCACCCTGATTGAGATTCAAGTTCAACATATCGAGCCCGCGTTGGCGCCCCCACCTTTTAATTTTTTTAGTCGATCGTTTGAAACCAGACAGGCAGAGGATGCTTTAATGGCTGCCGCTGAAAGGCTCGCGCCGGTGCATCTGGGGAAGCGCTGGCTCCCTACGCAGATGGACTTTATGGAGAGTCCAACCTTTTGGTCCCAACTGCTTCCATTCATCGACACCGACAACCTCACCACCCTCACACTCGACTGGCCACCCGATTTGAATGTGTCCAACTTTAACACTTGGTCAATTCCGAATCTGGAACGTCTTCGAATTGTCGGTGAGTGTTCTTTGAATAGTTTTAACAAGGTGATGCTCACCGGAATTATAGTTTCTTGGGTATCTTCTTCTAGACCCTGGGTCCCACTTGGAAATGGCATTGGAGCGTTGGGGGCTCGATTCCTCTTTATAAAATTTGAACGTCAACCAGACTATGGCCTAAGAACCATCGCCCCCGACATCCAAGCATTTCTCCTGGGAGCCGCAACTTTCGATAATATCACTATCAAATTCTGCTTTTTCTCGTTTGCTATAGAGGAGGAGATAACAGGTTCTGGGGAGTGGATTACTCAAATGCTTTCCAGCGTCAACCCAAACATCACCTCCTTGACGTTGGGTTTTTCCCTCAAGGTTCCCTTACCGGCCCCCACTTATTGGGGCAACAACGCCCGCCCCCGCCGCCGCGATATCATCCGCGCTAACATCCGCTCTAGACCTTGGGGAGCGTCGTCCAATTTTTGTCAGTGGTTAGACATACAAAATGCGTCGATGCAACAATTTCTCCCACCCAACGCATACTTTTCGGGGCAGGAAATACAGGTAGGCTTGTTTTGGGAAAAGGATGAGGTGGTTGGTTGGGACTTAACCCGGCCTGGAGCAGAGGAAGTTCCGGCATGGGTTCGCGCTGCAGATGACGTTTGATAGGCCATTCGATACTCGCCATGTAACAATATTATTTTTCTATCACTATGCGTTTCATTCGGAGATTGAGTCACGTTGACTGAAGTTACCTCGGGGAAACTGAGCAACGTTCCTGGACCTTCTTTGACATGTGACTCCGAGAAAAGGCACTCTGACAAGTGTTTCATCTAAACGAAAAATCTCCACTGTTTTTCCGACGTTTTTGAGAGATAGACTGGGTACGGACTTGATGTCCAGATGAGCCTTTATAAAGGCAGCTGCCCTCATCCTTACCCCCCAGCTGAGCCCTCTATTCACTCGCTTTAATTCTGCTCTGATTCTCGCTTCTCTTGGATTGCTCCTCCCCCCTGTCACAGCTCATCTGATATACTCCATGCAAAATATCAGGAAAATGGGAATGGGATCAGTCAGGATCTATCTCGCCACAATGTCCAGAGGTTAATATTTCAGCCTGTGGCATTGTGACGTAACGTTTTCCCAGAAACCACTTTTCTGATTTTTCTGCGTGGACCAAACGATGATGTGCAACGTACCTCTCACTTCGCTTGGATTGCTCTTCCCCCCGTCACAGCTCATCTCCATGCAAAATATCAGGAAAGCCGGATCAGTCAGGATCTATCTCGCCACAATGTCCAGAGGTTAATATATATTTTCAGCCTGTGGCATTGTGACGATCACCAGCATTCGACAAACAGTTTTTCTGATTTTTCTGCATGGAGTGCACTATTCTGTTTTAATCACGCTCATGTAGGCTCGTGTAAGCTCGCGTAAGCTCGCGTTGTGAGCTCATGTGGGCTCGCGTAAGCTCGCGTTGTGAGCTCATGTAGGCTCGCGTAAGCTCATGTAGGCTCGTGTAGGCTCGCGTAAGCTCGCATAAGCTCGCGTTAAGTGAGCTCGCGTGTGCTCATGTGGGCTCATGTGGGCTCGTGTGGGCTCGCGTAAGCTCGCGTTAAGTGAGCTCGCGTGTGCTCATGTGGGCTCACGTTAAGTGGGCTCGCATTAAGTCAGCTCGCGTGAGCTCTTCTCATAACTTAGTTTTAGTGATGAAAGAGGGTATCAAAACAAAACGTCAAGTTAGTACAGGAGGTGGACTCGCGTAAGGTCGCGTTAGCACGCTCATGTTGAGTGACACTTGACTGATGGCGATGTGTCAACTTTTGATGCGCCATCAAATTTTGTCATCACACTGTCACAAACGATGAGCGGGGTAACTCACGATTCCGACCACCAATCCTTTAGCTTTTTTGCATAAAGTCTATCCGATAGTAATAGAAGAGTCCTAGATACTAACATTTCCGATAAGTTGGTTTAAGAGTATAATTTTTCGGTATGGATTTCTACTAAAATTCGCGCCACCCTACCTGTCTCTACCACCAAATTTGCCTCACTCTACCTGTCCCTACCACCAAATTCGCACCACCCTACCTGTCCCTACCACCAAATTTGCCTCACCCTACCTGTCCCTACTGCCAAATTCACCTCACCCTACCCATCTCTACCGCCGAACTCGCTGTCCCTACCCTACCCTACGGCTCAACCCTACCCTACCGACGTCCAAAGTGCCCCATAACCCTAACCGATCCAGCTCGTGGATTTTCGGAAGAATAACTATAGTCAATTTTTATCCGTTTTACATGTTTGGTATATCATCGGAAAGCGATTTTCCAGGGCTTTCACATTATATTTTTATCATAATAATATTTCCTTTTTGGGAAGCCACAGATTCGATCCACTCGTGTTTTGCATTCACTTATTTAAAATTCCGGTATATGTAGACAGAAAACACATGGTATTCCCTCAAGTATTAGCTGAGTTATACCCAAATTCGATAAAATTAGCGAACTTAGCTGTAACTTTCTTAGTTTTGAGCCAAAAAATATGAAGTTAACATCGTTCGAAAGCTATTTAATAGGCGTATCTATGTGCAAACTTATACGCGAAAGGACCGGTTGAGACCGGTTTAAACCGGTTTTTCGTCGGTCTTTACAATTTTGAGATTGACGAAGACCGAAGACCGGACCGCGGTTGCGGTCTTGATCAGTCTTACGAGTTTCCGGTCTTTACCAGTCCAGTCCCGGTCCAGTCCCGGTCTTTTCGCAGTCTTGCAACTGGACTTCCAAACACTAACGATACCGCCCACCAATCCCTTAGCTTTTTTGCATAGAGTCTATTCGATAACTATAGATAAATGCTATGTACTTACATTTTAGATATATTGAATATAGATCTTAACATTTCGTTGAGGAAAGTAACTATAATACCCAAATGCGTTCAACTCACTCCGTCCAGGCAATTAACAACGGCAGTAAGTGATAATTGTGTGTTCATTCTTTTCAACTTGGTTGCCAAGCCTGACTGGGAATCTTTAAAGTTTACACGTACAGTGTACGTTAGATTAGCTTGAAGGTAGAAAACATACACGATTGAAATTATGGAATCGCTTGATTGCAAATTTCACGGTTAATCTGATGGAATTTATTGTAAAGATTAGTCAGGCTTTTAACCTTCTCACCTGAGCGTGAATAACATTGGCATTCTTTTCACCCAAGTTGAAAGGAATTTAATTTATTTGACGGGCCGTTGGATGGTTGTCGTTCTTACCTGCAACAGTGTTCTCACCCATCTTCAGAGCGCGCACGCACACACGCACGCACGCACGCTCAGCGGTGACTGTTACACTATGTGTTGTGACGCGTTACACTATGTGTAGGGATTGGCACGGGTAACCCTGGGGTATTCCAGGGCTACCCGTACCCCTACCCCAGCAAACCCGTACCCACTGTCAAGGGTATGGGTTTTTCGCGGGTACGGGTAAGGGTTTGGGCGGGTAGCGTGGGTACAGAAATCCGCGCGGGTAGAATTGACGGGTCATCCGTAATACTTATGCTGTATGCACTAGAGAGTAATTTTCTTAATTAGACGAGTCTAAAACTTTGTAAATCAAGAGAATATAGCTTGAAATATGTTGGTTTGTCACTTTTAAGTTAAGTTACACCATATCTAGCTCAAACCCACCTTTGCAAACGAAGGTTTTCTTACCAGAGGCATTTTAAAAAGTGCCTCCAGTAAGAAAACCTTCGTTTGGAACTCACGTTGGCGCTGATTAAGCGCCGATTTCAACCTCAGCACCTGACCCGCAACCCGTGTCATGGGTACGGGTTTTTGTAGGGTATGAAATCACCTACCCGTACCCGTACCCCAACAAAACCCGCACCCTAACCCGCACGGGTCGTTGTACCCGTGACAATCCCTAACTATGTGTCCTGGCGGGTCAGTTTGAAACGGGATCATAAGAATATTAGGACCGTTCTGGACGTTCTGAAGCACCCAAAGGGGGTATTTGGGGTCGAGGAATCCGAATATGGGGTCAGGTTGAGGGGACACTAGGGGGGATGCACATTTTGCACTCCAGAGCAAATCAGACGGGACAATAAGGGTAGAGTCGTCGCATCACAAGTCGCCTTCACCTATCCTAGCCCCGATTGACACCTCCATCTCCCCGCTCGACGCAGAGCAACACTCCGCTCTCTCATCAGCTTCGACTTTGGCGTCTACGTCAGCGTCGGCCTCGCCTGCCCCGAGCGTGTCGGATGTCTTACCCGAGATGTCCTCTATCAACATGGGCATGGGCGTGGGCCTAGGCATGGGACCACTCGACTGCCTATATCCCTCGATGCACGCGATGGGGTCGTATATGGATATGGATATGGATATGATGTATGGGTACGAGATGGACCCTGTCGTTTCTCAGCACGAGAACGCGCATTCGCCGAAGCCGATGAGGACGCCTACTGCTACGGAGGCGAGCTTCGCTGAGCTCGCTGTTGGGGACAGCTGTTATTGAGGATATTTTCTTCGCCTGGCCTGCCAGCCTTTCTTTCTCCTATCTGCTCCTCTCCTTCTCTCTTCACGAGGCCTACTCCACCTCCACCTCCACCCACTTTTGCTTTCACTTTAACGACCTCTCCGACTTCCTTACCACGTTTATCATTCATATCATATGCATACATTTACCTATTCCTATTCCCGCGTGGCCGTGCCCGTCTAATCACTGTCTTTCCTTTCCGTTATCCTATCCCGTTTATCGTGTTCTCGTTATCGTCATTGTTCGTCTATCGTCATCGTCACCTCCACGTCTGTCTTCCTCATTCATTCTGATAAAACTGTAGCCCTACTATCTCGCGCTTCCTCTGTTCTCATCTCTAAAACTGTAGCCTTTTCACCCGGTCTGCTCCTGATTCTCTTATCGTATCCTAGATATATCTTATACCTAATTATCTGTCTTGGTTTCTGTCTCGTAAAATTGTAGCCATACTCGTCTCGTTTTGTGTTGATTATACCTATCATAGCTATCTACTACCCGCCTGGCTTTATGTTGGCGATGAAATATACTCGTTCTATAGCATTGCGTCACCAAGTCGGAGTCCAAGCACGTTCCGAGGTCCCTCCATAATTAGCACCGCGCTCCCACCAACCCGATATATCCACATCTTGTTTCTTGTTCACTTCCCAACCCACTACCCCTCCCTCGATTCCCCATTCAGCTTTCTTGAGGAAGTTCCTGTCCTTGTTCTCGATTTCTTGATTCTCGTGCTTACTTACTCGAGTAAGGACACCGCCCCAGCGCCGCCTTCTTGTGCATAGGATGGGGGATTCGCTGTCGGATCGCTCGCTCTCTGGCAAACGAGGGAATTTTGAAAGTTGCTGGAAAGGACAATCCGAAACGTGGTGCATGGAGATCACAAAAAAATGAGCGGCGTAGGTTCATTATCGAAGACTCGAAAGGACTTTGATCCCTGTGCGATGGATGGTGGACGATGGATCCCTGATCCGTCTTTATCAGCTTCAGCTTATCAGTTTCATTCATCCTTGTCGTGCATTCGTTATCTGACACCAATCTGACACCCTCGATCGCCTTTGATCAGAATCGTCGTCCATCCAAGTACAAGCCTGGCTTGCCAGTAAGCGATCCTTCCCATTCTTTATTATACTGGATTTTACGGTCTAACCACATAGAATATGAAAGCCCTCGATCCCAGTACAACACGGGCGTAAGATGTGGAGCCCTATATTCCCCCTCGCGGCCCAGTCCCGTTCCCTACGCTCAGAGTCTGGCCATCCGCCACCCACTTCCTCGTGTGGTTGGCCACGAATGAACATCGCTCGACGCTCACCCATCTAAGGATGTTTAAGAATGTCCGTGACGCCGTCAGGCTCTGCCAGTGTAGGCAGGCGACTTGGACTTATCCTTTGAATGCTAGGAACTTCTTCAACCACCATCTATGCTTCAAGTCGCCTCTGGGTCGTTAACTTCCATTACTTAGAGTCTGATCCCTCCGCTCTCTTCTCCTGTTGATTAGCTTCGAACGATCCACGCTTTTATCGTTCAAACCAGTCTACGGAGATGAACTCGACGGTGATCATCCTTCAGTCAAGTACTGCGTTATCAGACAGCAGAGGGCTTCGGTCTTCACTTGCTTTTATGAATCCTTGCCAAACTATTTACTCTCTGATGTCTCATTCCAGAAACACCACTCCATGATCACTCTGCTCTGCCCGAGTTACGATTCGAGCCACTACTTCCCATACGCAGAGTCTGACCCGTCTGTTCTCTTTCCTCCTCTTTTCCGTGTTGGTTAGGTTCGAATACATTGTCGACACCTGCCAGCTACGGATGACGCACAGCAGTGTTTCATGCGGTCAGACTCTCCACTTGAGAGCTAGCGACTCGATTGTGTATCCATCCTTCATCCCTCATGCTTTACCGCGGCTATTGACCAAATGGTGTAACCGTCCAGCTGGGAGGTGTGTTTTATTTTTTTTCCCCAGCTATATGCTATTTAATCTTTTATTTCAGACGAAGTTACTTCATTATTGCGCTGCTGCTCGCCCAATATGCGTCTTACGATTGAGCCACCGCTTCCGATATTCAGAGTCTGGCCGTCCACTTCTCCCTTGTCTTCTCCGTATTGGTTAGTCTTGAATTCACATCATTGAAGCTCTCCAGTCTATGGATACCATTGACAGCAGCATTAGAATTCGGTCAGACTCTGCTTTGTTGGCTAGCAACTTGAATACGTAGTCATCTTTCATCTTCATATTTAGCTGGTACCGTGGTTATCGATCAAACGGTGGAGGCGTCCAATTGGAAGGCAAGTTTCTCTTTTTCTGAGGTATACGTTATTTACGATCTCATTCTAGGCTAAGTATGAGGCTTCGTCGACTCCATCCATCCCTATGCGGCCTGCCCAATCTGCAGTTCAAGTTCGAGCCACCCTTACCCGCGCAGAGAGTCCGACCCTTTCGCTCCGTAATCTGCTCCGTGTTGGTTAGCGTCGAATGAATATCATTCTATGCTCTCCCGTCTACGGATTTTTTCCCTGACGGTCAAGACGGTCAGACTCTCCACTTGGGAGCTAGCAACTCGAATACGCTCCCTCGTCTTTCAGCTTGTACCGCAGTTATCGATCTAACTACGAAGGCATACCGTCAGGAGATATATTTATTCGTTCAGGTATATGCAGATTAATATCTCATTTTAGGACAAGTATTTATCTGTCCACTTCATTATCGCTCCACGTTGCCTGCCCGATTCATGGTTAAAATTCAAGTCACTGCTTCCCGCACTCAGAGTCTGACCCCTCCGCTTCCTGCTCTCCTCCGTGTTTTCAGCTTCGAATGAACGTCATTCGATGCACTCCAGTTTGCGGAAGATCAGGTGATTTGAAGCCCGAGGCGGTCAGACTCTTTACTTGCGGGTACCGACTCGAATATGTATGCATCCTTCATCTTTTAGCTGGTACTGCGGTTATTGATTGAAAAATGAAGGCGTACTCTTTCTTTCGTTTCAAGATATTTTTATCCATTATCGCTCTGCGGCCTGCCCCATCTATGGTTCAAGTCACTGCTTCTCGCACTAAGAGTCTGTCCCTTACCCTTCATCCTCTCTTCCGTGTTGGTTAGCTTCGAATAAACACCATTCGATGTTCGCCAGTTTTCGGGTGATAGTGATTCAAAGGCAAGGGGGTCAGCTGACCCTCCAAGTGGAGGCCGCGACACGAATCGAGTTCCGCAAGCGCGGCAAAAAATGGAGGTGCGACTGAACTGTCTCTTTATACAACGCTCCTTACATCTCTCTGGTCGCAATTAAAGCCCTACACATTCCCGCCTTGTGGACTAGCGACTCGGAAGTCTTCATCCTTCAACTGGTACGGTTATCGAACTGTAGGCATGTGCGCAGCTGGGAGGTATGGTGAGCTTGTGTTTCATTCTCCCTCAGGTATATGCTTATCTAATTCCAGGCGAACCCTTCATTCTTAAACCACTTCATTATCACTGCCCGATCTACGTTCAAGTTCAAGCCGACGCTTCCGATATCCAGACTCTGACCGCTCTCTATTCCCTTACCTTCTCCGTGTTGGTTAGTCGCGGCCGCCAGTCTACCGGTGATCGGGGTACCAGAACGCGGTCAGATTCCCCACTTGTTGGATAGCGACTCGAATGCCTATTCAATATTCATTCTTCAACTGATACTGCGGTTATTATTCCCCCAGACAGTTAGGCGTGCAGCCGGTAGGTGTGTTTATTTCTCTCCAAGGTATATGCTGATCAATATCTCATTGCTCCGCTTTGCCTGCCCGATTCATGGTTTAAGTTCAAGCCATTGCTTCCTGCGATCAGAGTCTGACCCGTCGGCTCCCTTGTATTCTCCGTGTTGGTGAGATTTGAATGATTATCATTCTACGCTTGCCAGTCTACGGATGACCGCTTGATATTGTCGAATATGGTCAGACTCTACACTTGCGAGCTAGCGACTTGAGTCAGTCATCCCTCATTCTTCAGCTAGTACCGCGATTTTCGATCAAAAAATGAAGGCGTCCGATACTGCTAGGAGGTGGGTTTTGCTTTTCAAGGTATTGCCATTCCATTATTGCTCTCCGGCCTGCCCTGTTTATGGTTCAAGTTCAGGGTCACTGCTTTTGCACTCAGAGTCTGATCTCTCCCCTTCCTGACCTCCTCCGCGTTGGTCAGTTTCGAATGAACATCATTCGATGCTCGCTAGTTTGGATTATTTGGAATTCGGCGGCAAAGGCGGTAGACTCTCTACTTGTGGGCTAGCGACTCGAATACGTCTTCATCGATCATCGATGGTTGATGAAATCCTTCAGCTTCTGCCGCGGTTGTCAGACGGTGTAGGCCTGCTGTATTTCATTTTTTTCCTGCGTATGTGCTATCTAATATCCTCGAATTGACATCATTCACCGCTCGCCAGTCTACGGATGACCACAATTTGGAGTCCAAACTGCAGCCAGACTCTCTACTTGGCAGACGTGCAGATAGAGCGGTACGGTCGACATTTATTTTATTCTCCCTGAAATATTTGAGCTGAGAAATGAGAAATGATTTGGTATTTGAATGAGGCAGACTAGTAACGACACAAAACTAATGGCGACATTGACTGATTCGAGCGGTAGTTAACGAGAAAAAAACAGTACCCTTCCTAGTTCAAGCATCCCACTAAATCGAATCAAATCAGCCACCAAGAAAAAGCCATAAAATCAAAAATAACGTACCACAACGTTCATTGATCCAGGCCACGGGCTGACGGTCCCATTGCGCTGAATAAACGAGTCAGTTTGGGTCTCATGGACGATCTCCGAGAACTGCCTCAGTGTCCCAGCAGGTCCAGGCGCACGACGAATGTTCTTGAGAGAGAAGATAATTTTGACAGCCTCGACGATGGCCTTCTGTGCGTAGTTGACACCTGGACAGCCATGGAATCCGGTACCGTTGATGGTGGCGTAGGAGCTGGAGGGACGACGAGGGTTGACAGTGGTGGGATCGGGGAAGTCGAGAGGCTAGAGAAAGATCGGTTAAGTGTCAGGTAATAACATGGTGTGAGGAAGGATCTTACGTTGAGATGTGCATTGCGGAAGCTGCCACGGAGACGATCGCCGACTTTGACCTCGAGAGGTGGAAGACCAGGTCCCTGGTTGATGATGGCATCAACAGTGGCTTCACGCCAGAGACCCTCAAATTGAGGTTTGAGTCCTAGACCCGACAGTCAATATACAACGATAGAAAGAGAAAAAAATTAAATTGGCATACGCATCGCCTCGGAGACATATCCCAATAACAATGCATTGCTATCAGCATCGTTGTACTTCACGAGCTCGACAATGTGATCCCTCTCCTTCTTGCGAGCATCGTCCAAGTAGAAGTCGACCACGTTGACGGTAGCATGGCCGTGGTTAACCGAGGCACCAACAGCGACGCCGAGAAGGTTGCCAAGGAGCTGATCGATGGGTTTGCCAGTGGCCGCCAGCCTGCTCATGAAGGGGTACCATAGTTTGTCGTTTGGCGGCCAGATGAACGATGTAATGCTGGCGGCGACACGACCAATGATATTCTGAGGTGTACAAAGAAATGTCACTTAAACGCGGGCGAAAATACAGCGATGATACATACAGGAGAGGCCGCTGGTGAGACCTCGAGGATGGACTTGGCAGCGAGGGCTCCGATAACGGTCCCTGCTTGTTGAGAGGCATCGTGAAGAGCAAAACTGGTCTCCGTGTTGTCGAATGCTAGGAAGGTAACGCTGTAATAAGGTTCAATAAGTTAGTTTGATCATACTTCCGGCGAAGAAATGAACTGACGTGAACTATGGGGAGGTACCAATAGGTGAGGCTTAAACAAATAAAAGTATGAACGAATACGTACAAGAGTTGCAAGCATTTCGAACATCTCAAGCTCTGTAAACAAGCCCTTAGGGTTTGCCTTCGTCTTCAATGGAATCCCAGTCTGTCGAAATGATGAACAAAAGGTTAGAAATGCCAAAAAGTCATTACGGACCAGTTTGTCAGCAGCGACGTGGGCAACGGTGGGGTAGATAACATCCTTGACGATGTCGACATACTTTCCCGGAACGCCGCTATACCTAAGACGAAACATTCGTTAGAGGAACACAACGATAGGAAATGGAGCCACTTACGACCAGGCCGTCTCGTTCAACTTGGCCTTGATTGTCGACGCGAAGAAAGAAGCGTGTTCAGCGATCGAGTTCTTGTCGGGGAACATAGCGTGCAGCACATAGGCACGATCACTGTCGTGCCTGAAGTAGGTTAATTTTATGTTAGATGCGACAATAAAACTTGTAGGAAGGTCAAGACTTACTGAGCGGGGTCGTCGAACATGAGGATGGATCCGTATCCGAACTTCTCATAGATAACCTTGAAGCGAGAGGAATCGCTGAAGACGGTCTTGATGCCCGTGAGGGTGTTGAGTACGATGGGCACGGGAATGGTCTTGGGGGCATTGAAGTCATACTTGGCTTGGAGTCCTTGACGTGTCAGGCTGGTTTGCATGTGCGGGGGTGTGAAGAACGGGAAAAGGGAGTAGACGGAGTTCTGCAGCGACGAGATCAGACAAGGGCTTTGTGAAGAAAAAAATTGCAAACGTACCCATGGGAAGTGGCGGGGTAAGTTACGGAGGAGCAACTTGGGAACTGTCATCGTTCATCAGCTACCGAACGAGGCGGAGATAATACAAGGCTACAACGCACTTTGACCTCCTTGACCTCCGTTGTTCATGTCGCGCTGGGAGTCGTGGAAACCCCAAGTGGTCATGTTGATGGCTGTGAAGAATTAATGAAGGTCAAAATATATTTAGAAACGAATAAGACGCACGAGTGAAGTCACTGGTGTAGAAACGATCTCCACGAACAAGAGCGATAGCATCGCCAAGAACGGCACGAGTGGTCTAAGATTGGATGAGGAAAAGTATGGCAGAGATGAAAGGAACTCACCGTGTAACCGCAGGCAAATCGAGAGCCATCGGTTAGTGGCATCGTAGACTCGGCTTGAAGACCGGTCTAATGATTAAATTAAGAGGCGAAAAGGTAAATCGGCGAAGATCCAACTTACATAGAGCTCAAGGTTGTCGACGTGGCCATATAGGCGACGAGCAGCGCCAGCGATCTCAGGATCAGGATTCCACTCCTCGAAGGTTTGGAATTCTAAGATAACACATACGTCAGCAAAAGTTTCATGATAAAAGAACGAAAAAAAACGCACGTCTCAGCCCAAGGAAAGCCCTAAACTCGTTCATCGTGCAGAGACCCCACTGCCGGGCCTGCTCAATACCCATCATCTCCACAAGTCGGAGGACGGGTGGAGTGCCGCGTCCGCGGAATGCGCTGGCGGGATTCTCGGTGGCGATGTGCAGGATCTTGGCTAAGTCATCATCGGAGAACTTGCCATCCGCGCCACGTTGGATGCTAGCAGTGAAAGAAGTTAGTGAAGAGCCGAACGTCGAACGTAAGAAGGTGCTAACCCGGCAAAGGTGCGTTCAGCGGGGTTAGCTGGGACGTCGGCGAAGACTTGAGCGATTTGGCCAAGGTCGGCGAGAGTAAGCTAAAGGTAGTTGATAAGTTGCCTAATTCATAGCCTTTAGGATCGAGTATACCTGGTCAAACGGTTTATCGCCGAATGCCTGCTTGAAGACGTCCTCGGTCCACTTTTCGTCTGTTTCAGAAACGGTGGCGTGCCACTAAATAGAACATTAGGAAATAGACAGGAATATGGCAGGTGCGAGCGACTTACTCTGTAAAGGATGTTGAATTCGACGCTAACATGGTTTCCGAGTCCTCGGGAAACTTTCAAGTCCTTCCCATTGATGACCTGTCACGTTGAGCACGTCAAATCAGTGCAAAAACGAATTTCGAAGGTCGAATAACTCACGTCAAACGCATTCATGTTCCAATTGCAACCTTCCGACGATCCAAGGAATCCAGCGACATAGTCGCCCATAATGCAGCTCATAAAGTGACCGCAGCTAGAAGAGTGATTAAGAATAGCGGGGGGAAAAATGAAATTAGAAACGCACTTGACTAGTTTGGCTGTCTGAAAGATCTCCTCGTCCTGAAGTGCTCTCTGAGCTGGGTCCGTCGGGGGTGGGTCGCTCCATCTTTGACGTTCGTTGATCTTAAGGATCTTGTTCGCGATGTACTGATTAAACGAACCATTTTAAGCGAATGAATGGCAAAAGAGGAGAGAAAAACCTACGTTGTGATTACGACTGAAAACTACGAGCAAAACGCTGGTCGCAGGCGGCAAAAAGAGGAGACGTTCCTCTGAGAACGTATCTGGGTACAATAACCCACGACCTTGCTCCTTGTCTCGCACTTTATCCTGTGCTGCTTGGTCTAAAAAATCGAATTGAACGTGGGTTTTATAAGTCAAAGAGTGCGGAAATAACACACTGTCGCCATAAACCGGGCTAAGGTCGAGGTATGAGCTGGCATTGTTGATGTAGATGTTCGAGGTATCGGTTCGGAACAAAGAGTGGGTGACGATGGAGGCAAAAGCGAAAATCAAACTTGACATGCCGCCGGAGTGGTTTTGTTGCTGTCACGTGAGAGGTTAGCAAGGACGCGTCGTGTGAGAATTTCATTATAGCTAACCCCTTTGCGCTTCAGAATCGTGTCGAAGATAAGCCCCGCATCAGGAAGCGACGACCTGGGCAGTCCGGCTTTTCCCTGGACGCTGCGGGCATACGGCGTGCCTGCCCTTCCGAGGTCGTGGTTTTCGAGATTGTTCGCGCCTCCATCGGCTTGACGAAAGCTGTAAGATGGACTGAGGTACGAGGCCGGGGGGTGAGGAACTGTGTTGTAAAGCGTGTCGATTACTCCGTCATTCAATTTCTTGGAAAGGTCGCTGTCAGGATCGAGCCTGGCAAGGATACCAAGACCATCGGCAAACTAAGTAAGTTGGAACGTGTTCAGAGCCAAGAGGAACAAAATGCAGGGCAGTCACTTACGGCGCCTTTGCGATCGTCTGCGGCGGTGGGATGCTCAATGGTATCGGCAAATGCTGCCTGGTGGTAGACGATGACAGTCAAACGATCCCGAAAGAAACTAGAATAACGAGCAGCTCACAATCGCCTTGGGGTCGGGTTTGAAAGTTCCCTTCGACTTCAAAGTCTCCACCTCGGTGATCAAGTTGCTCACGAGCGAATGGCCTTTGCGTCCAGCCGCGGGATCACTTGATACCTCCCAGTCATAATAACCCGTCGGTGCGGTAGGTGGAGGGCGGTTCGAATAGTGAATCGCGTCGACGCCCAAGGAAAGAGCTTGTACAGCGTTGATATTTGCCATGGTAGAGACCAAAAACCGTGGATGATAATGGTAGGAGGGTAAGGCAGACCTGGATCCTTGCAGCGCCGTTCATATGGGTCATGGTCGGGCTAAGGAACACATTAAGTCCCGAAGGTCATTTGCTCACATGTCAAGCCGCCTCTGAAGTGTTCCTAGTTTTGACAGACCTGTCAGTTCAAGTTTAGACAGCGTTGTTCTTAAATACTTAGCGCAACATTCCTTCCTTCAAGGTTCTAAAACGTCAGCGAAGGTCGACTTTACGATCTCCGAGGCAATATTTCTTTACTCAAGTAGGTTAGAAAGTATCGATGAGCGCAATGACTAACTAAGCTTCAACGACACATATGGATATTATAAACGGTGCTCAAAGGGAAATTCTAATTTAGCGGAAGTCCATCACGATGTTTCATTTTCCTTGTCTCTTCTGAGATTCGGCGCCATAACATCGCCGATCATTCTATCCATTTGTGAGAAAGAAGGCTTGAACTTCAGCGACATATGACTGGAAAGCCTCGGGGAGAAAGCCGATCTATTGATAGACGTCTTGGGCCCCTGCACTTTCAGGTCATCGTAAAGAACAGTCTTTTCTCCTTACCCTTCACGCTTCATAAGATCTTCAGAATCAAGCGCTGAGAATATTCAGCTTTAGAACACTGAACACATGAAACGGAGAGCCGCTAATGAGGACCATACACCATTGGATCCCGAAAAGTGCCATAAATATCCTCCGGCAGAACTTCTAGATTTCCAGCGATAACGCGACTCGTTTTTCATCAAGGTCTGGGTGACATTCGTGATCCCTCAAGTCTGTTGCGCAATTCCGAACCAGCTAACAGCAGCTAACCAAATGTCTTCAATAGCATTAATTTCTCACCGTCGGCCAGTAATTACTGATGGACGCTTGCCGATTCGCTTCTCTACATTTGTGTCCGATTTTGAAGGATTTCTATACCATAGCTTTCCTACTAGTTGCCGATCACAATGCCTTTAAGAACAAATGATGCGAATATTATTTTCTACACTAAGCACTTTGTCCGCGAAGTCAACTTGACTCGGATGTCCAGCTGAAGCGTTTTAACTTTTATGTGATAAATAACTTGACAGACTGAGACTACATTAAGGCATGTGATAACCTGGTCGTGTGCACGATGTTAAATGTTTCTTCGGTTCTATTGGGGTTCAAACGACCGATGCTCAGAAATAAACACCACTTTATCTTGTCAGTCGGCATATGAACGGCCCGGCGGAGTGCCGCCTGCCGTGATCCTATTTCAGGAACGCTGAGTGGTGTGTCTTGCCGCCGTTGCCTCCGACACCGACACCGACACCGACGCCATGTTCCGTTCTTCCCGCCTCCCTCTTGGGGACCGCGAACTTGAACAAATAATAATAATGAATTTTACCGGTCAATTCTGTCAATTCTATGAGAAATTCCCCTCTTCATTCGAGATTTTAGCCTAGGAAAAACGAGGCTGTTGCACACTCGAGTTTCTTCCTTGTTCTGCTCCAATTTTCGCAAATGTAAAGATAGACAGGTTCTGTTTTCTTATCATAGCCGGAAATTCTAGGGGCAAATTTTCATTGCGAGTCTCTCCAGTCTCCTGCAGTTCTACTTGACTGCCCCTGGGCCAATCGTGTCTGTCGTAGCCTGGACGTAACATATTAGTTTAATGGCCAAATTTTCAACAGCTACTCTAGCTGTGATGGCATCGTTCTATTCAATCAAGCAAACGAAATTTTCAGCTGGGTTTGGTGTAACAGGCTGCAACGTCAACAAGAAACTCTGGGCTGTCCGTGAGGAAAGCCAATTCACGAACATCGATAACTCCGGCGTCTGCGCCGGCTCCAAGGATGCACTCGCGCGTCGAGAGAAAACATTCAATCAAAACTGTTCAGGTGGTATAACGTTCAACAAATCTTCCACATAAGTTGCCCGTGGTCGGAAACCTTGTTCGCCTGGGCAATGTCCATGCCAGTGTCTTAACATTTAATCAGTATCGCCAAACGTTTCAAAGGCTACCGAAACGAAAATACATACATTATCGAACATAAACTAATCCCACATGTGGTTTACGTGAACCCCACCCATCTCAGTTCCAGGGCCATTATGGAAATGGGCGTTAGCCATCTTCCGACCACTCGGCAGCTCTTTCACACTGCAAAATTTCGGACGGGGATCAGAGAAATAATTGTGAAGAAAAAAGTCAATACCTAATATCCGCGTGCTTGTACTGCTGAACGTTCTTATGAGCGTGCCATCCAGCTTTAACCAGTTTCTCCGCCTTCGCGCCATGTTGAGGGTATCCGGGGCCGTGGTATTGTGTCTGGACGTTATAATTCTTGCCTCCACCAGATTCTTTCTTGGCCTGAGAGGCAATCTCCTTGCCGGCTTTGACGTACTGCTTATGGGTTGCGACATACGCTTTCCTGCTTTCTTTCTCTTCCGGGGTCGCTTTACGAAATTTCTTGGCTCTAGACATTGGGAGGTAATGCGTCATTGATTGGAGAAGCCAAAAGAAATTTCGATCAACGTACATGTTAACAAGCGAACCCAGACCCCGAGCATCGATGTCACTTTCTTCTTGTGCACGAGCAACGACGGCGATATTGGTTTCAATAACAGTATCACGGGGCTGTAGTGCAGTCAGCGAAATGAAAGACAACCCGAAAATAATGTTACGTACTGCCAGATCATAGGAGTTATAACGACGTTCTCGGTAAGGGTAGCCAAAGGCGCTGCTTGCAAAAAACGCAGCCATAATGGGGGCAAAAGCGATGAATGAAGCCTTCATGTCGACAGAAAACGTAGTGGTAACTCGAAGACTAGTATGTGAAGCGTTAGAGTAGGTAGCAAGATGTTCAAGCGTTGCGCAGCAAGGGATGAATAGACACCAATTATTGGGAAGACCAGCTTACCGAATGTTAGACACCTAAAAAATTGGCCACTTTTTATCGACAGGAAGTCCGCCAGTCACCGCTTCTAGATTGATCGATGAGTAATTAGCGGCAAATTTTCTGGCTTAGTGGTTATTGGTCATTTGTGACGGTGAGCGGTCATCGGCCTCGGTGCACCTTGAGCGAGAGCTGAACGGACTGACGACGGAGACGGATGGTGGTTTAGATCAGATTAGACTGCCCATAGTGTCGAAACCTTCGTTAGTAGGTCACAGCCTGAGGAATGGTCGCCAAGCAATGCGGTTCTGTTCATGCAAAAAGTCTAGATATATAAGTACAAATCGAAGACTGAGATGAATTCGGAAGGAAAAGGACATACGAAAGAAGGAGCATGACTTTTCTTACGCTCACATATCTGCACCGAAAACGATTCGCCCCAAGGCCGAAAAGACTTGATGGGAACAGACAGACAGACAGAGAGCGAACTGAAACCCCATCATTCGAAGAATCCTCGAAGCAAGCAAAAGGACGGACTAATCCGCTACGTGATTGACCCCCGAACAATTTCGACAGTGGCTGGTTCGAGAATAGTCCCTGTTATCGCCAACCCCAGAAAGTAATTTTCATGGACACGGTCGGGGAAAGTGAAAACGGAATCTGGCTGCAACTGCACTTGATCCTCCGAGTCGAAACCAAGTAAATTGTGTCGATGTTGTCGAATGAATGCCAAAACGGTAAATGGTAGGGAAAAAATCGGTGAAGAAAAAGACAAAGTATAGCTTGCCGAAGAACGATCGCGCCGCTGAGTTTCACGAGGAGTCCTTGAATACAAATCAGGCGTGTAGAGCCAATATACAGCATACACGGCAGCTGGTTGTATAAATGCATTGGAATCAGCGACGGGGTCGTTCGTGGCGGGGCCAAGAACAAAGATCTCCGAGTCGGAAGAGGAATAGAGTAAAAACCTAAAGCAACGAATGTAAAAAGTGGCGAACAAGTACCATGATGAAAAACGGGGTTTATTAACGCATTTTTCAAAAGCTGCGAAAATGGAACGCACCGAGGTTGATATTTATATCAGGAGATTAACTTCGCTCCATGTACTTGCTGCGAATGAAATGTAGGGTCATCACTCGATAAAGTTGAGCAGGAGAAAAATCGGCTCCGATTCTGAGCGTCAAAAGGTCCAGATAGTTGGAGTAAGGTGTCGAACAGCAGGGCCAGCAATGTTGTGAAATAATCCTATCGACATATCGACGCCGATTAGAGGTGCTTGAAGGCCGGGAGTCCTCAGGAAAAGATACGTTTTAACGATCGCTTGGCACTGGGCCGCCGGATCATGGTGGTTCGTATGTAAAATGGGCACAGCAGTGTGGTGGAGATCCATAGAGGTCACTTCTTGCATTCTCAGTACATCCAGACCGGAAGTCGGAACGTCGGACCAGGGAAGTTAGAAGAATACGGAAGCAGGATAGGATTAGGAGCACTACCTTAACAAAGGGAACTCGACACAGGCCGCCCGGCGGTTTACTCGTCTCTGTGGCTCATCGCTCGGAGACGGCTCACTCTTTCCTAGGTCTCGAATCCATTTGCCACTGAGAGGCGGGATAGATTTGAGCTCTGGAGATCTATTGAACTGTTGGTTTTGTAATGTGGCCTAGGATAGAGAGCACATGGAGAACAAAGATCAGTTCGGGATGAGGAGATTGTCACTCGTAGATACCGGTATGCCATCGTGAGGCCGACAGATGTTGCAAGTAAAGGGATTCAGAATCAGATCGCTACGAGCCTGCTGTTGCGGGTATTTAGCGTAGAAAAAATGAGGTAACATTCGCACGCCTACCTTGACTCGATGGCGAATTTAAAGGAAACAATGAATCGGAAGGACAGGAGAGCCAGGGATTCAAAATTGCAGGTGCGGAAAGACCGTCGGTTCTTTGTTGCTGTGATAATCAGAGGTTATCGGCGTTATCCAGTCCACGTGCCTGAGCTCATGTCGCCGATCACGCCAGAGGATATAATTAGTAACGTTTGTTTTGATGTGGGTCTGTTCTCGACTTTTCTTTCACCTCTCACGCAAGCACTATCAGCCACCCAGCTACCACAGTCGTTTCTGGCCCACTGTCGCTCTCTCATGTCTAGCACAACTCGAAGGATCTCTGTTCTCTCCCTCCTTACGCTCACCTCAGTCCTTGCACAAGAACACAATGTCACCGTGCCCGATACAAGCCCGTTCATCACTGTACGTGTCCTGCCTTTCCCAACCATGGATCAACAAAACTAACACGCCCAATTTACTCTCTTCAGTATACTGGTCAGGGAACGGGAAATGCCTCGATATGCAAGCTCGATCCGAACGGGAACCTTGCCGGCGCGCAGCCAGGGTGTTACTTCATCCCAGACCAGTGCACATCAACCGTCGCCATGAGCCAAAATCTGGACCACAAGGCGTCCGCGTCATTTCAGTTCAACGGTACGGTGTCGCATTCCCCATCTTCCTTCGCGTAGAGGATGTTCTGAACATAGGAATCTAGGCTCAGCGATCTACATCAACTCTGTCCTCTCCGACGTCTCTCCCGTCTACACCGTCACCCTCGACGGTAACACCACCGACGTTGATGGTGTCCGTCCCTCGCGCAACTTTACCTGCGCATCGCTCTTCTCGCAGACAAACCTCGATCCTACGGTCCAACATACCATCAAGCTCGCGGTGAAAGGCCCATCCCCAACTCGAAACACGACGCAGGATCCGAATGGGACGCTGGGGGTGTTTTCGTTGATTGAATTTATGTGAGCTCCTTTCTTTCTCGTTTCGATTTCGGTCTTGGTTCCAGGTAGCCTTTCTCCGATGGCAGAATCCCTGTTCCTAGTTTTCAACCTTGTGAATATATCCTTTCCGCGATGCTAATGTTTTTCCCCCCTTTCCCCCAGATTCACGAACCCAGGTCCAACCAACAGCACGAGCGCAAATGCGACGAGCTCCAGCACAAGCACCCCCAGTCGCACGGGCTTTGCGTCGAAGACTGAACTCACGCCTGGTAGCGTCACGCCTATACAGTTCAATGGCGCTCCCGTTTTATTAAATCAGATGCCATCCATGTTACTGTCTGGCGTTTTGGCTCTCGGCGTTTGGACTATGCTCGGAGGTGCTACTTTATGATTGTTATCCTCGCTATCCATACCATCGCTTTGAACTTGCATAGTTACCCTCGTTTGAACTGACATTCTGCTGCTATGTATCTAGAGTTGTTCGACGTGAATGCTTATCCATTGATATGCACTCGCCCTCATAATTCATCCTGGCCGACGTAAATTCGAAATGAAGAAGCCATCTCCAGATGCAGACGGCAGTCCTGGTGGGCATGATATGAACGATCTGACTTTAGTTTTCAGACTCTTGTGAGTCGGTATGGAGGATACCATGCTCGGTTAGATCCTATTACGAGTAATTATAAGTGGTGTGTCCACGGTAAGGACACTACTTACTTGGCACCCACTTTCCTGATTTAAACTTTAGATTGTAATTTACGTTCGGCCTGAGCTATTCGTCTTCCTCTCCTTAAGGTTTAACTCGATTCATTCATCGAAAGTTGAGAAGTGAGTGTTTTGCATCACTTTCGAACATGTTGTCTCGATTGGCGAACTTCTCTTGTAACGTCAAGTTCAATTTCATCTTTACAGTCAGAGTATATTTTAGGAATTTCAGCCTGTCGGTCTGCCTGACCTGAAATAATCGCTCGTAAAATGTTATGAAGAAGCAAATGATCCTGAGGGCTTGTACCTTACATATCTATTTCGTGTAGGCATTCAAAATGAGATGTATTCAGTTCAGACAGGTGATACGTATGACAGCGAATGCTACATAACTCATGGTTTAACGTCGATTATAGTATCCAAGCAGGTCTATTAACGAAACGACAAGTCTAAAGCAAATTGACCAGTACGATTGCTAAGCAAAGAAAGCGAACACTAGTCCAAAAGGTATAATAAATGCACTCAGACCGAAAGCCGGAGTCGACACGAGACTGGCATGGTGAAACAATTGAAAAAGGAGGCCTTATATATGCCAAGGTGATGGCCAGTACCTTTCCCCACATTGTCACGAAGGTATCTGTGCCCTAGGGTATACTGTAATTAGCAAACGAAAAACAAAGAAAGGAAAATGAAATTTACGGACAATTGACTCCAGAAGTTCGCGAGCGGCTTTGCCAAAAACGGCAGCCCGAGAAGCCGTTTCCACCTTACTTCACCTCGGACAGGCGTTGGATCCACCTCAGCATCATCGACTTCCACTGCCAATATCGTCGCCCACGTGCCAGGCATGGTCTTCGCAGCACTGGCCTTTTTAGCGATCATATGATAAAAAGAAATTGGCGGCAGGGAGCGGACGCTGACGGGCTACATTTCCCATGAAACCACTGAGTGCAGAAAAGGACCTATATTGAAGATTAGAACTGAAGAAGTCGTCCACTTAATTTCTCCCGCCTCGGCGGCGTCGGCCCGGACTCTGTGCCTGACAGCTCACAGCGTTGAGGTATCGAAAGGCTGTGGCTGCACCAGAAAAATTATTTCGTCCATCGCCCCAGGCGTAAAAGCAGGAGGAGGTGTCAAGGCAGAGTTCGGGAGGCGAATGGGGCAGTTGGTCCAGAATTTGGGCTGCGGTGCCGTTTCGATCATTCTAGTGAGATGGACCCTGCACATATACGTCCATCCAGGAGTAGCCAGGAGTCCACTTGGAAGACAGCGCGGTATCCGCGGGCGGGGCCGCCAAAAGCTACGAGTATTAATTGAGGGCGTACGGGAAGACAGTCGAGCGCGAGGGACTAAGGAAGCCGGCAGTGATCATTACAGTTTCTAACGAAAGAATGCTTGATAACTTATAAGATTATTGATCAATAACTAATAAGATGGACGAGGAGAAGAACATACGAAGTAAGGCACATCTGTGGCCTGGTCGTGCTAAATAACAATCGGACGGGTTCTCGAAGACAAGGCGAGCCATGAAGCATCTTCCGAACTATCCCAGTGTACAGGCCTGCATCAATGACCAACAAAACATCTTGGAAACCTGGGCGTAGCCTCTTCCTACGAGAATATCGAGGACCTAGAGGTCAAAAATTCGTGTTAATAGGTGGTTTCCGCGAAGTTTAAATATTACTCACGTCTTCAGTAGTTCAAGGGAAAAACTACAAGAACGGAAAGCGAGGGTAGCTGAGACGATCGTAATGCCTGGCCAAAATGCCCATGAGTAACTTAAAAGGAGGGTTGAAGTTTAGCGCACCTATATCACTTTTGCAATTAGCGTGAATACAACCAAGACATCCTAGTAATCAGTAATAAGTTAGTAGATGAAATGGTCGCAAAAGTACCATACTCATACCTAGAAGAGTGACGTAGCATGACGAAAAGCCTGCGTTTGATGTTTGAAGTCGGAATTTCCATTCACCTAACCGTCGTCGAAGCCAGCGCGGGGGGTGGACCAGGATTGGTGATAGCATGGAGACTGACGCAGAACATGGGCATGGGTGAGGCCATGGACGTAGAAGCAGGAACGGCAGCGGCCTAAACAACCACTGGTACCTGCAGAGAATGGGAGATGGGTTTAACGTATGAAAAGGATGGGAAAAGATAACGTGCCCGGTTCGACGTTTGTCAAAGGCCTTTCGCGTTCTGAATAAGGTCCTCCGAGCGACGCTGGGTTATTTCTTCGTGCTGGGAAAGAGTAGAAAGAGTTGGAGTGTGAAATAATTGCAAAGCGATAATACATACCTTTGAGCTGTAACACCCAGCTTTGTCGTCGACTGCGCCTTGAATCTGTCAGCAGCCAACTCGTCTCACGGAGATGGTTCTGAACGAGAAGGTGAGCGTTGATGAGAGGCAGGGTTTGTCCACAGGAGGTAATGTTGACTATACCTTGTTGCAACCTCGAGCTTCCTCACCCTCCTGCGTTGACCACTAGAACTTCTTTTTCAATGGCGTACTCGCCGTCGAGATCGGTATTCACGGGCTTGCTCAATTCCTCAGCATGGGCACTGGATTCGAGCGAGCATTCACTGGTGAATCCTGACTAGTCGGCCATGGCTGCTGGTTCGAGAAGGAGCTTGTCAATGCACACGGCTGCAATAAAATGGACATCATAAAAAATCGACACGTGACTGATCTTGCAACGCGTTTGTGAATTGTAAACGACGCGTCTGGGCCGGCGTCTGGCATTCAATTCAACTAACTGGCATCGTCCATAGTGTAAACCATTTTCAGCGGTGTGTCTAATATTTCCTTTCTTTAGCATTAGAATACTCGCTACTTTCAACTCCATATGCACCTGTAGGGTACCTCAAACCCAACTCAAACGGGGAACGAAGACGACCAAAAGACGGCAACGCCAAAACTAACCAGAAAGACCATCGGTGCACCCAAACTCGCTCGTGTTAAGTACTAAAAAAAGAAATTAGTTGTATTTAGTTGGATAATTTGATTTGAAATACAACAATGAGCGAAGAGATAACGAAAGGCGGATCAAATCACGTCGCAAATGAAAACATGAACATAGGTAAATAATTGAGGATGACCCCGCCTGGCAAACGAAGAGATTCCGCGTTTCTCTTCAGCTCCGCTCTCCTTTCGGCGTTTACCGATGGCAAGGTAAGGCCCAGCCGTATGATGGGAGCGGGAGGAACCAGACCAGTGGAACCAGACGAGGAGCTGCGCTCGTTCCTCTCGCGGACCATGTCGATAGCGATAGTTGGGTGAGTAATGCTGAACTCCAAGACTTGCAAACGAGGAAGCAATGCCCCGGTCGCAATCCTCTGGATTGTCGGGAAGTGGACGTGAACACTCCATGGTAGGACTAAGGTATGTACATCGCGAGCCAGTACGAGTAACTCTTCTAATTCTTGGTAGGATGTATCACGTCGACTCCGCTTTACGAGCGAAGTTGCGCCAGGCCCAATTGCACAGTTTGCAAGAACCAAGGTTTCGATAGGAACCGTCGAAGTCGCGAGCATCGTCGTGTATCGCGGAACATCCCACTGGAAGGGAGAGCATCGGTCAGATCTCTCGACCCGGAGCCGTCCAAGCACTGGGAAACGGAAGAGAAGGATGATGTCCGGGTAGAAATTGGGATTAACAATTCGGAGGTGAAAATGTGCGAGGTTTGGCATGAACAGTGGGCGGCAGGACTTCAGAAAATGACTGGCGTGGACGCCAAGCTCGACGTGGAATGCGCCGTCCATAAGAGAAAACGCCGACTGGCGCATAATCTTGACGAAGGTATCACAGGATATTGGTGTATTTATCAGGTCCAACTTGACTAGTTGATGAAATGGGAGGTCGAGGTCGAGAGGATGGATGTTATTCATGATCCGAACAGTCGCTTGACGGAAATGGGGAAGCGCCGTGAAGACCTCGAAACTCAGCGATTGTTGGAAAGTAAAGGGACAACAAGGTGAGTCAAAGTCGTTAATAAAAATTATGTTGACGGACTCCAATAATTTGAACCGCCCAGCCTTGATTTCGAGCAAGAATTCCGCGTTTTGCTCTCTGTAAATCAAGCATTGTAGGTGTTGGATGCGTTCGGCGTACGGCAGGATAATTGACTGGAGGATGTTGAAAACCCCCCGACCGTACACGAGTTGTTCGATTCCGAGACTGAATAAGTCGGGCTTTGTGGTGCGGAGTCGCAAGTGGTTGTCGAAGTCGGTGAGGAAATAAAATCCGAGACGACATGAACCACTTCTCCGTATGTAGACCTCGAAGATTTGAAGGAGACGAGCCGAGTTATTGAAATGCTTCGGTATAAAGGCGAACGCTTTCCAGCATGATGACGTTGAAAGTAATATTTTGCGCCAGTTCTTGCAAACGAGCTGAATGGTGTACCTTGGGTCTTTTATGGACGGCGGGAGGAGGGCTGGAAAATCCTCGAGCAATGCTTCGAAAATACAGCTCATGATCCTGGAGTTGCTGATATCGCGCATATATGTAGCTACAGAACTTTCCATTGGGACGATACGGGTGTGTGGAGGCGTTGGCGAGGTGGCGAGTAAGTAGATTCTATAGCAGACAGGAAAGTAAGAAATTGGCGAGGTCGAGGCCAAAATAAAACAAAAGCTCACCGTTCGCGCAGGCGTTTCGGGTCGATATTTTTCTGGGTGAGCTCCTGGGGGCGAATACGAGGGTGAAATTGACTCGCACCTGTTCATCTAGGATGCTGTTTAATTGAGAATCTTAATTCGACCCTCAGGCAATTTTCGGGGTTCCAGTCCTGGCGAAACTCCTAAAGTATATATTTGGTCAAATTTACATGCGCCTTGAGGACTGCGCAATAGACTCCTTTGTTCTCTCGGCTAACCAGTTTACATAAAATAGTGCATCAAGGCAGAACATTTGGTGCAATATGAATGTTTATTCCTTGCTTTCAATCCACATCCTAAGGCTCAGTAATGTTAAGACTGGGATTTTTCCTCCGATCGGCAGCTCACATGCCCCCGGGATGAACAAATGGCTATACTACAATATTTCTCAAAGATACAAGATTCCAAAAGATTCTAAGTCACCCTGCGGCGTGCAATGCCTAGCCATGATGCGTAAAAGACCAAAAATAAGGGACGACCATGCCTGTAACTCTGTACCAATTCCATCGATCCAGGTGGTCAAAAATAAAGTTCTCGGGAGACCGTTATGAAGGGACGACGGAGAAACCAGCTTCTGCGTGGAAAAAAAATGGTGAAAGAGTAACTTAGCATGCAGGAGGTTGTATCGTGGACAGAGGGAGCGCAGTGGCGGTTTAAAATTGCCCCAAGTCTAGAATTTGGCAGACTTCATTGAGTTTTCTGTAAGGAAGAAGACTACTGCATGGTGCATGCCGCACACGTTTCGGGCAGGGACTTGGAGCTTGAAGACAAAAAAGCGCAGCGCAGTGTGCGTTCAGAGATGAATCTGGAGTTTTAAATCTCTCTCGGACCTTTCAGGGATACAGTTGGCCTTCCTCAACGTATTAATGTACTGAAGCTTCATGCCACAATGCACCAAGCGACGAAATTGGAAATTCAACACAAGACTTTATCCACATTCAACATCAGAGCCGATGTAGGGTTACGACTTTCGTTCTTGTGAATTGAAGCGGGCAGTCTGACGAGTCCGTCCGACTCCGTCGTGCCCGAGAGATATTAAACTGAAGGGATATTAACTGACGGGATCTTGCTATGAAAATTTGAATAAAAATGGCGTACTACAGAACAAAGCTGAATGTTCGACTTTACCAAACCCAAAGGGCAGAAAAAAAGTGACCTTGGACGAAATTTGTTCCTCCTGGGTATCTTCCAGGTTAGGGCGAACGAGATATCAGAGGGGCGTTCAAAAATGACACCCAATAATGATACCTTGGTGGAAATCGTGCCTTTTACGCATAGATTGGATTGTTCCCGTCAATAGATTCAGCAACCAATGAAAAGTATCCTCCAAATTCAACAACCGTCCACCGCCTCTTCTCGAATAACCACATGAATTTAAAGCGGGTAACTGCCTAAGTCACGAGAGTCAAGTCTCTGCAGAGATTTTGTAGAAACGAGTCTACGGTAAAACTGAGGGTCAAACATTCAGCCAAGACAGAGCTTCGAGTTCAACCCATCCGCATTACGTCTAGTTGTCGAGCCTAGGCTGAAGCACTGAGTAACACGCAAGATTAGGTCGTAAATACTTTCCAGCAGCTGGCAAAAGTCAAATGAGACACGGGGGGCATGGGCGTGAATGGCGCTGCAAGTGGTGCCGGTGCTAATATGACCGGCGCTGATGTCGAAGTCGATGCTGACGTAGATGCTGATGTCGATGTCGACAATAAAACCGACAAAATCGGTATAGAAAACATTACTCGCGTCTTCGGCAGTTCAAGGGCAAACAACAAGAACCAAAAGCGAGGGTAGCTGAGGCGATCGTTATACCTGGCCAAAATGCCCAGTAAGTAACTTTAAAGGAAGGGTGAAGTTTAGCGTACCTTAATACTTTCGCAATCAGCGTGAACCCGACCAGGGGACACTAGTAATGGGCAATAAGTTAGTGGGTGGAATAGTCAAAAAAGTACCAGACTCATACCTAGATGGGTGACGTTGCATGGCGTTTGAAGTTTGAAGTCGGAATTTCCATTCAGCTACCCATAGTCGGAGGCTCGGAGCCAGCGCGGGAGAACAAACCAGGTTTGGCGGTAGCATGGAGTCTGATGGAGAGCATGGGCTTGGGTGGGGCCAGAGAGGTCAGAGGAGGAACGGCAGCGGCCTAAAGACCCACTGGTACCTGCAGAAAATGCGAGAGGGGCTTAACGTATGAAAAGGGGGGAAAGAGATAGTCCCGGTTTGACGTTTCCTTTCGCATTCTGAATGAGGTCCTCCGAGCGACGCTGGGTTCGTTCTTCATGCTAGGAATGAGTAGAAAGATTTACAGTATAAAATGGTTGCAAAATGAGTAATAAATACCTTTGAGCTCCTTTAGTGTTTTCTGTAACACCGAGCTTTGTCGTCGGCTGCGTTTGCAAATCTCAGGAGCCAGCTCCTCTCATAGAGATGGTTCTGAGTGAGAAAGTGAGCGTTGATCAGAGGCAAGGTTCGCCGTAGTAGATGACGATGGGACCCACCCAGGGTCTAGCATCCAGATTTCGCTAGGAATTCGAAATATGGGAGTCTCGAGAGGAGAAGAGGGAATGGGTGAGCAATGGGCGAGTTCGCTTCCTCAATACTGTCTTCCAGAGGTGTTCAGCCGACGTTCTTGCAGCATCTGATTGAGAACAAGATCCCGGGAGGGGCCAAAACGAGTTAGCGCTGGAAACTCCCATATGAGCAAGCGCACTTACCTTGTCGCAAGGTCGAGCTCCTCACCTATTCCTCTTCCCGCGTTGACTTTGGTATGTGACGTACTCGCTGTCGACATCGGCATTCACATGCTTTTCCAATTCCTCAGTAGGGGTACTAGAGTTGACCTAGCAATTACCGGTAAATCTTGACGCGTGACGAGTCGACCATTGTTGGCAGTTCGAGAAGGAGCAAGCCTCAGCATCGGTCTCATGGCACATGGCTGCAACAAAAATCGCCATCAAAAAAAATTGACACGTGACTGGTATATTACAACGCGTTCGTGAATCGCAAACGACGCGTCTGGCATTTAATTGACATTTTCCATGGTGTAGAATATTTTCAGCGGTGTGTCCAATAATTTCTTAGGATACTCATTACTTTCGACTTTATACGTACCCTTAAGCTTCAAGTTGAATCCTTTCCAAAAATTTAAAGCTCCATCCATTCCTTGTGTATAAAGATTTAAGGAAGAAAATCTACCCGTTCTTCCCAGAGACAGAAAGTACAAAACGCAGAATAGAAACTTTAAAAACTGCCAGTCTAATACGGAGCGTATTGACTCTATGCACAGATATAAGGCGACTGATTCAGCACAATTAGCACGAATTGCTAGGTCAACCGATCGTCAGATTGACATTCAAGTTTTAAGTCTTCTATATGTTACTCACTTTTTGCGATTGGAGATATGGTTTTCTTCGCACACTGCTTTGTTTCCATTGCTTTTATTGCGGAAAGCGTCCTTCTCCCCGTTTGCTTTGTCTAGCGCCGCCTGGGCGCTGGTCGCCCTCCTCAGCGCCTCTTCTCGCTGCTCCTTCCCAATCCTCTTCTCGTCGTCAGTAAGTTCAGGACAACATTCCCAACCTGAAATGTTTTCTGGATTTTTCCTTGCGTAGCGCGGTTCCACACAGCTTTTGTAACTGATATATGGCCTGTCGTGATATGCGTCGTTTTCGTATCCAGAGTCGTGGCAGGTGTGCCGAACCTCGGATATCGTCCGGCCCGTCCTCTTTTCCTCGGCGTCTGTGAGGGACTTGCAACAGTCCCAGTGGAGGTTCTTCACAAACCTAGGGTGTTTGAACTCGCCCTCGGTGCATTTGGGGATACTTAAGTGCGTTTTCCCATCGCAACGCCTATGATCGGTGGCCTTGTCATGCGCAGGCTTCTCCTTTGCCCTCTGAGCAGCCGTCTTTTCTTTGTCTTCTGGTGTCAGCAGGTTGCAGCAACGCCAGTGCGCTTTGAAGGTTGGGAGATTATTTCCTGAGCATTTCGGTTCCTTGACAGCAAAACCTGGCTGGCAGTGCTGTTTGACATTGATACCCGAAGCGATGTTCGAGGATCCAGGGGAACTAGTTACAGTAGGGGTCAGGGCGATCAGAGTGAAGGTGAACAAGGTGGCTATGACGAGCTTCATGCTGATATTTGGACCTGGCAAAAAATTCTGAAGTCAGTAGGAGAATAGATCCTCCACAAAAATGCAACGTACTTGAGTGATGTCAAGTCCAAGGCGATACTTCACCAGTGACTTTATAGACTGCCGAGTGGACGTTTGCAATCAACCTTTGAAGAACACCTACATGAACGGTCAACATGTTACGCTAGCTTCGAAGTTAGTCGCTATCATTTAATCTTAGCCATGTCGGATTTAGTTTTGAACATAAAGGTTTGAAATTGTAGATATAGCGGAAGCGAAGAAATACGGGGAGGTTTAGAGCTGGTTGGTTGCGTATTAGGATAATGCAAGCATAAAAGTTACCCGAAGAATGATATTTTTCCAGCTATCTATGACGCGAGGAGTATAGTCCTGTTACAGTCATCCACCGGCTAATGTTACGCCACCACTGAGTGTTACACCTTCATAACTCAGCCAAAAACTGGTATTTTCTGATGAAATAAATTTTTCCTGTGAGCTGTATACGTTCTTTATTACCTTGTAAAATTTCAGAGGGAACGGATAAAAATTGACTGAGGAATGGCGAACCCAAAGTCCCTCAAATTGGCTCACTACTCAGTGTTACACCAGTGTTTTGGGAATAACTTTGCGAGAAGTGAATAAAATCACCTGAAAATTTGACAGAAGGAACTAACAGAATTATAAAGAATTATCATATAGTTTTTATTGGGAAAAAGGGCGATGAAAATTTTTCATTTCGGTTTTTAACTTTCAGTGTAACATTAGCCGGTGGATGACTGTATAGCCGCCAGAGTTCAAACCACAAACCTGCTCATTAGCGTACAAAGTCTAATTTCTCGATGTCTTCTCGGTGACACATGACATTAAAGACTTATTGTCTTGGCCTCTCAAGAGTCAAATGTCGAGAACTTGGAATTGGAAATACGGTCAGTAAAATTTTCGTAACTCCACTGCACTATTCTCAGTTCTAGAAGCGTTTGAATGATCTCCGAAATAGGCTGAAACCACATGCCAACCACCGAATTGTAGCTGGTGGTGGCGCCTAGTACTTGATCTTAACTCAACTTACCAGCCAAGTTACCTTGATTCCCTGGCCTAAACCGCAATCTTCATTCAAAATTAATTCAGTGAACACATTAACCGTTTAATATCATGACAGCTGAAAGCAAAACGATAGGCCACCCCAGACCAACACACATACAGGGCGGAGTCCGCAAATTTCGATAGCCGAGGTCTTCCGGTGGGCCAAGAAATTGATGGACGTACAATCCCCGCCGCCGCAAATATGCCGACCCAGCGACAGGGCTACCTGACGTAAGTTCGGATCATTTTAGGTCTATACGTGTGTCAAACTCGGGTGGCCTAACGTTTTGCTTTCAGCTGGAATGCTAAGACTTTTGGACATTGTACGACTTCTATTTGAAAATCAGTCCTAATACTAAGAGTCGGGTGCCTGTCAGTCGTTAACCACAAGCCAATGCATAATTCGGGAATGGTTCTGCTGCTAAAAAAAGTGGAATCCGTATTTTGACACGAACGGCTCAAGATCGAACGCTCTAACCTGGCTGACTTAATCAGCCACGTTCAAGTCAAGCTAAGCACTTACATTCGTGAAAAAGAAGCTGTAAGGACGAACTTAGCACAGCGCCTGCGTTGTGAGCGGTCGTAAACTCCGGAAAAAAATCATTACCGGGGGAATGGGTTTTTAGAGTTTGTGTACTTAAGTGCAGGGAAGGAATGGGCGGGAGAGTGATCAAATTTGCAAGTCGTCGCAAATATTGGAGGTTAGACACGGCCGCGACCAAGGCATCTATTTCTTTTTCACCTGATCCGCCTCTAGGACAAACCCTATTTTAGATTTTAGACATTTGGAGCCATAAGAGCATGTCATAGCTTGTCAAATATCAGACTTGGAAGTTTTTCGAACTGAGTGCCTACCATCAAGTTCACGGTGAAAGGCCCATCTCCAACTCGAAACACGACTCTGGAGTTTTGGCTCTCGGCGTTTGAATTATTCTCGGAGGTGCTGCTTGATGATTGTTGCACCATCGCTTTGAATTCACGTAGATCCCGTCGTTTGAACCGACATTCTGCTGTAATGTATCTAAATTTATTCAACGTGAATTGATATCCACTGTTATGCACTCATAATTCATCCTGGCCGATATAAAAACGAAATGAAGAAGCCATCACCCATGATATATGGAAGACCTGGTCGTGATGACATAGAACAGCAATAACGAGAAGTCGAGAACATCATGTTAATAGAAAACAATGGATTGATGTTATACATGCTAGAGAAAGAAAAAAGAGCAACAGCAACTCGATAGCGACGAGGCAGACTAAATTAGACAAGAAATAGGTAGGTTTATCGTAATCTAGTGGTTTAACGTTTGGGAAATGGTTCTTGTACTTCGAGTTCATGAGGGCTATAACTATGGCTATGGTTAGGAACGGAGGAAGGCGATTGTGATCGTGACTGTGATTGTAGATGTAGCGAGAAAGAAAAATGGCGACGAAAAGGAGAAGAAAAATTGCAGCAGTGATATATGATCCATATGGTTCGATAATCCGTGGTTCGATGATTCGATGAATGAGGCCAGGACGAAGAACGAGGTCAAGAAAAGAAAGGGAGAAGCAAGGAAAAGTGCTAGCAGACGAAACAGAATATTCGTTGGGAAGTCCAAGAATGATGCTGAAAGCGATGTCGATGATGCAAGAGGGGATAGAGGGGATAGACTGTGTTCTACGTTCATGGTTGAGATTCCGATGCGGGGCAGGAAGACTGTAGGCGAGAGAAAGGATGAGGACGGGATGAGATGTGGATGCAGATGCAGATGATAATGATGGCGATGACGGCAATCGAAACGGTAACGAGAATGACAGAAACAAAGAGGAAGAAGCGATGAGGAGATCGCAAACATGATAAAATTCCGTGGGCGAGGAAGGAGCATACGTTGAAAACGCCGAATCTAACACGAAAAAAAGGGGTCCGACTTCCGGACTCGAGTCTTGACGCTTGAGTTTGAGTTTTGAAGACTAGATGAACGCGAGCTTGAACTTGAACGATGTACGCGGAGGACCAGAGCACAACGATGGCGACGATGACGAGGTACCGGCAGGTGGTATAGTGGTACCCAATACCCTGAACGCAGCTGAACGAGCCAAAAAACCAACGTCCCAATAGACCGAATCAACAGCGAAGGCGACGGGGGGATCAGCTGAAGGAAGATCTCAACCACGGCACGACACCGCCCACACCAGCAGTCCCAGCCCTAGGACCAGGACCAAATGCAGCGTTGGAATTTGAATTCGAAGCAGCACCAGCAGCCACACCAGCAGCCACTCCCTGATCCAAATCCAAACCGACCGTCGCACCACCCCCGTCCCCGTCCCTATGATCCATCTCATCACGGCCTAAACCCAAGCCCAAAGAAGAAACCTCCAGCGCAGACAGCGAGCCAGAAGACAACACCAAACCCTCCCGCCCCAGTCTAGAAGCTCTATACTGATGTTGATGATGGTGTTGGTGGGTGTGCTGGTGTTGGTGAGCGTGCTGGTGAGCGTGGGCGTGCACGGGTGAGGGCGTCCCTGGACTCGATAATACTCCTGAAGGGTACGAAGAGCTCGAGCTCGAGGAGGACGGGGTGTAGGAAGACAAGAAAGAAGCGGATGAGGCTGAGGCAGTGGATGCCGACGACGCGGATGGAAGTCGAGGTGTATAATAAGGCGTCGACGACGCATTCGGAGTAGGCAGCGCGAACGGCGTTGACGATATCGAGAGTGCCGCCGATCTCGGACCAGGACCAGGACCAGGCATGAGATGGTCCGTGGTTCCAAGATTCAGAAAGGTGCTGGCCGGGGTTTTGGGTATAGGCGAAGAAAAAGGTGTCCGCGCAGGCCCTGCGGAATCTTCATTTGCCCCATCTTCTCCCTCGTCTACATCCCCTCCCCATCCCCATCCCTGCAGGGACGGAGACGCGGAAGAAGAGGAAGAGACAGGCGGAATAGGCGTGAACGGCGGTGCTAGCATTGAAGCTGGTGTCGAAGTTGGCGTTGATGTTAATGTTAACATCGACGGTAAACCCGAAACTGCCGGTACAGCTGCAGGTGGGATAGGCGTGAACGGCGGTGCTGATGCTGGTGCTGGTGCTGGTATCAAAGCCGGAGTCAAACCAGCTGTCGATGGTAAGCCTGCGCCTGCGCCTGATAAAGGCGTAACCCCTCCTCCACCTCCGCCTCCTACCCACGCCCCGGCCAGATCATCA
The DNA here is from genome assembly GCA_023014335.1 of Galerina marginata. Classification (NCBI taxonomy): domain Eukaryota; kingdom Fungi; phylum Basidiomycota; class Agaricomycetes; order Agaricales; family Galerinaceae; genus Galerina; species Galerina marginata. The sequence continues at coordinate 3,187,693 of JAECYW010000008.1, read as the reverse complement.
CTCAACAACCCATGCAGCCTGCTCCGCGGCGACCTCAAGCTCGCGCTCGGCCCTTCGCCACAGGTAGGCGTCAACCCCGGCGGACACGTCAGCAAGTCAGAATCGTCGCCCTCTTCTTCATCTGCGTCCTCACTCTCCTCATCCTCGTCCTCGTCCTCCTCCTCCTCGTCACTTGCAGACCTAGAGCCAGAGCCAGAGCCAAAATCGTCGTACACCCCATCATCATCCTCTCCCTCTCCCTCATTATCACTCGACCCCTCCTCATTATGCGACACGGGCGAGTCAAGCAGGACAGAACCCCCGCGCGAGGGCAGGGACAGGGGCAGAGGCAGGGCCTGGGACGAAGACGAGGACGAGTCGAGCAGGTCCGCGAGGACAACACTGCCCGCGCAAGGGGGCGGGTTCGGATCGAGCAGGTCCGCGAGGACGACTCTGCGCTGGGACAGGTGCGCGGACGGGTTGAGTGGGTCCGAGATAGAGATAGACGTGGGGCACAGATCCGTGTCTTTCAATCCTTTCCGCGGGGAAGCCAGCACAGAGGAGGCCGGCGGGTCGAGCAGAGAATTCGTGGCCAGTGCGTCTTCCCCTACCCCTTCCCCTAACCCTTCAAATTGTCCCTCCCCTCCATCCTGACGTTGGACCAGAGCGTAATCTGCACTTCCCGCATATAAAGGAGAAGGCGAAGGAGAAGGAGACAACGAAGCTGCTCCCTCCGCCGAGGACGTAGACGCAGACGTAGACATAGACAAACTCTCCGAGCTCGCCCGCAAAGCAAGAACTGACGAAACAGTCACTGCTACCACCGCGGGCGCCGCGGGAGCCCTAGGCTTGGACACAGCAGTAGGCGGAGACGGCGCATCACGATGCGCGAAAAGCATCAAACGCGGGTTCGGGACTCGGGTGTTTCTGGTTTTGCTTTTCGTATTGCCTTTGCCCTTGTTCATTCTCCTGCGCACGGCGCAATCTTCTGCCTCGTCATCCGTCTCTTCCGCGATCCCATCACCCTGTGCGGGGGCGGGGGCAGGACGCACATGACATTGCCGCAGAGGGGATGACGCTGGAGGAACCGACGATGACGACACTCCCGCACCCGCTGCGGCGGTACCAGAAACAGAAACATTCGCCACCTGTCGTGAAGGAAATAAACCCTTGATAGGCGAACGCGTGCGCGTGCCGTCCCGGTGCCTCTTCGCGTTCGCGTCGGGTATGAGGGTGTGGAGGTTGAGGTTATTTTTAGGGGTGGAATATACCAGATCGGTCTCGATGTTGACTTGACTGCGGATGGCGGTTTGGTGTGGTCTTGCGGTGGCATCGACGGAGGGTAAGGGAAGGGGAAGGCGGTGGTGAGCCACGGTTGAGCGTGAGGGAAAGGGAAAGGAGGAGGAGGTGGAAGAAGAGGAGGAAGAGGCACGGATGGTGTCTTCCGGAGCGAACGAAGCGAGATCCGCGTTCGTGAGCACGACAAAAGTCCCATTCGTCTGAGTCTGAGTCTGAGTCTCAGATTGCCGAGGAACGCGGCGCTGAGGCTGAGGTGGCTAGAACGACACCAACAAACGCAGGTAAGTCAGCTCATCATGCAAACGAGAAAGACAATTCGAAGCACTGAACGTACCTGCCGCATGCGCAGCGCAGTCTGCGTCCACCTCATCCCATCCAAATCCGTAAACTCTGCTTTGACAGCTGCGAATGGCCGGTGTAGAAGTTGTCGTTGTTCCTGTCGTGTGCCATGTTAGTTACTTAGAAGCGCAGTGACAGTGACATGTGGCACGAAAACGAAAGAAATAAAGAAAGGAAGGAAGAAAGAGAGAGGAAGAGAGGGAGGAAGGACAGACCTCGGTCATCTTGAGCGCCTCTGCCTCTTCCACCGCGAGCTCCAGCTCTACTTCCAGCAACCGCTGTCTTCGCTGCTCCGCGCGAGAAGCGTGTGTCTCCTCTAGCGACATGCCTATTCGGTGCGTCTGAATCGGGGTGGAGGCAGATGTGGATGTGGAGGTCATAAAAGGTCGTTAAGTCGTCGCAGTCGTGGTCGTGATTGATGTCGTTAAGTGGTCGTCAGAGAATGCGTAAAGCCAGCAAGATGAAAGACGGGAAAAGAAAAGGAGGTGACGATGGAGGACGGGGAAAAGATTTCAGACTCAGAATCGAGTGACGTATTGAGTTGGTTACCTAATCGCGGATCACTCGATCAAGTTCATCAACTCACACCTCGACGTTGACTCAACGTTGAGTCGTTGACTGGGCCCCCAATCCTCTGTGACCTTGGTATAGGGAAAGATAAACTGGAAAAAGGCATGAATATGTGTACGCCGCCTCTTCAACATTATTAACGACTACTAAATAAATTCGACCTACATAGTCTTTAATTCTACACCGACCCCGACTTCAATATGACTCGGAATTATCTAAATTTACAACGCGATCATGTTTGAGCCTTCCTTGCCGTCCCACTGCGCCTCCCAGCAGCATTTCCCAACATGTACATCGACTAGCGCTTACGCGCTCTGCCTGCACCCAGAGAGGCGGATGATTTGCATCTAGTTAACGGTGAAGTAAGGATGGCGGAGGATCGGAGCCCTCGTTACTTAATGTCAAAAGAGAAAGAACGCGAACCGCTAGAACACGAACCGCTAGTTAGATGGGGCAGGTGGAGAAAAGGTTTTGCTGGCCAACGATAGTCTAACGATTCCAGATGACACTGACACTGACAGAACCCTATTGGACGTGTGTGTTCAATCTTGACGATGAATCGAATTTGATTGCCCACATACGTCGCTGCCATGGCCAAATACTCGAGTACAACGACACAGTTATTCGGACTCGGAGGCTGTGTTCTGAGGCTGTATTTGACCTGCGAGAAGCAGGAAACTCGTGCTCGGAATACCAAAATCTCAAGGCTTCGTTATTTTCGATCTCCTGGTGTGTGTTTCCCCTCTATATTTGCCCCTCGAGAGACTTGGAGGAGAGGATGAAACATGACGTTGAGGGGCCCGTGGGAACTTTCACGGTGGCCTTCCAAGGAGGCATTTTCAGAAATGCCTCCTTGAAAACCCAACGCGATTGTTTCACTGGCCTGCTTTGTCGAGTGATGATATTTGTTATTCAAGTCGGTCTCAAGTCTTCATTTATTTGTCCTATCGCTGTACCAGGCGGCTATTCCTGAGCCTCGAGGTAAGTGAGCACTGAGTTTCCTTTAATTCAAATTCTTCTTCGCTGATAAGAGACATAATCCTAGATCCAATGCTTCGTGGATCGGTATCATCTATTACACTCGTTACCGACTGCGATAATGCGACGAACTTGGTGAGCGATTCACCCTCGCCCTCACCTCCACCTTACACTGGTTAGTCCGTCATTTCGCGGTCAGAGCAGAGGCTATCTGTCAACTATGGCACTCCATCGCTGGGCGGAACGATCTTCTGCCTCCTCCCCCTCCATATTTCGCCTTGCTACTGTTTAATTGCATCTGAGGTTAATGTGCATCCGCTTTCGGCAGAAATTTCCAGCAGTTGTACCTCAACAAGTACGGGATGAAGGTCGATTTGATTCTTGTGCGTTCGATTCCATATTTCTGCGTCATATTTTGCTCAATTTAGGAGACGTTTTAATGACTAGTTTCATCGTGTGTTGGGCTATCGAATCGATTCCTCTATCAAGCCAAATACGCCAGGATTTGAAAAGCTAAAGCGAAGGCTCATGCCGGAATAGCACGCCAATTATGTCCCCTAGCGCGATCGGTTTTGGTCAATAGTTCTCGTTCTTTCCGTTGCCCAATTGTACTCTCATCCTCTGGTGCGAATATCAATCTCCAATCGTGTGCATCATTATTGACCCCTTTTTCGTCGTTTTTTCACCACCGTTTCTGATAGTTTCTGTCCATCGAATTACTTCCTTGATTTTTCCAGACGAACTCCTCAAATCCCCACTGCCGCCGCCTCTTCCTTCCCACAGCGCGTGCGTTATTTTCCATGTCATGCAAGCAGTACTACATAATTTATTTCTCGAAGTGTTTTTATCCGGCTGTTATGTATCTCCCGAGTTACCCAATACCACGTATACATGTGTAAATGGTAATACAATCTCCCCCGCTTTTGTTCAGCCCCTTTATAATAACTGGTGGGAAGGATCTGTGATCGCCATCTCGGCATCGAAAGGCAATGCGTTAAGATCCAAGTACAGATACGACCAAATTAACCATAAACACGGAAAGGTCGGAGGTTATGATAATCGCAAGGGCTGTGCTAATAGGGCTTGCGTGCTGTACTCGGAAAATCAAGCGCCGACGTCCTCTTCCTTAACCTTGAACCAATGGATCCTTTCTCCATCGCTCTGGCTACAATCACGCTGACTACGGCCGTGAAGGACCTCGCTGAACTAGTGCAGAAGCTCGAACGGTCTTTCTCCAAGGTCTGCTCTTCTAAGTTCAAATCAATCGTGATTTTATCTAAACGGACCAACCCTCTACGCGCCAGCCTGCCAAGAATATTCGCAATGCTGAAATGTTGGCGACCCAGGTCCGCCGGACTTTGGATCAACTTAAGCGATTCTGTGACGAACAAGAGGAGATTCTGAGCAGCGCAAATGACTTGAAAGTCGCCTTGTCTGAATTGATCAGGTAAAACAAGTTACAAAATATGAGGTTACTTTCGGTGACAAAATGATGCCAGGGACATGGAATCTGTCTACAACAAATGCTCTGGAATCGCGCCAGTAACTGCAATGAAGAAAATCGACAAGCTCAAAGCTACAGTCGGCGCATGGAAGAACCGTAACAAGGTCGAATCGGAGATCAAGGAGCTCATGAATCGGGTCAATCAGTGTTATACTCAATTTATAGTACGTCCTTAAGATTTTAGTTTTATTCAGATCCTCCTGACCTTCTCTCTGCTGTAGATGTTTTCTAATATGAGAATCGAGAAAAGACAGGTCGTCTCAAGCGATACCAGGGCTCAAACTTCCAACATAATTCGGAATGAAATCTCGAGTACGGTTTCCGATGAACGCGTCATTGGTTTCATTGGAAGTAACTCGGCGACGCTGTCGAAATTACCTCCTGAAATTCAAATGTCTCCTGACTTTATTTCCAACGCCTATCTTCGCCTTCAAATCAACACGATCAACGCACTTATGGAGAAGCTATCTTCAACTGCGTCATATCCCGTTGAAGAACCAATGGGAGACTACCTGCTTCCTTTTGAGCCAATTGTGGTCGTCAAGGATGATCGATTTATTCTGCGGCGAGAGGTTATTACGCAAGCCTTGCAAATTCAGACCATCTTAGAAGAGGACTCTGACTCCCTCTCGGTCCAAATTGGTGCAAGAGCTTTGATCGTCCTCGCATGCAACCTCCGCGAGATAAATATGTATCATGAGTCGGCTCTCATCGGTGCATGGGCTGTAAAGCTCTTTCGAACCTTGGTTACCAATCACCCAACCACATATTTGCCCTATCTCGCACTATCTCTCTGTCACCTGGCCGTTGCGCACAGAGCAACCGACAATGATGTAAATCGCGCTCTTTCTTCGATTGTTGAATCCATTGCTATTGGACGGTCTCTGCAAACACCGTCAGCGTCTTTGGATATTAGGTTCATATTGCCTGGTGCATTGATCATATCTGCTTCATTGGAAAGAAACTCCCTCAAATCTCTACAAGAAGCAGAAGAGGCCGTCCGTTTTTTTGACAATGTCATTGCTAGCAGCAATCTCACTAATGGCACATTGCAGATAGGCAGAAAATCGGCGGAGATTTTAGATAATTCTTCTAGTTCTGCGGTGCACCGGCCTGCTCAAGCCCTGCATCAGCTTTCGTCCAGTTTGGCAGTATATCATTATTTCGCAGCTCTGCAACAGCTCTCAACCACTCTTCAAGAATTCGGGCGATTTGAAGAGGCTTTCCGGGCACAACAGAGAGCCCTAGAAATCTTGGATTTTCTTCTTCCTTGCCACGCTGCTGATCTGAATTTGGCCCGGGCACGTGCACTCTACCGAATTTTGCATACAGATTTTCGTGTTTTCCTGCCACCTACTGACGCGCTTCCAATGTCCCAAGAATCGATCGCCATTTTTAGGAAATATTTCAAAAAGGATATGCAAAAATATGGCATGGAACTGTGCGATGTACTTTGGCAAAATGCTGATCTTTTGGAAGAAATGGAGCGATATGACGATGCTCTCCTGGTATGGAAAGAAGTGATGTATTTGGTCCAGGAAGGAGACAAAAATAGGCTCCGATATGCAAGTGCCCTGGATAATGTTTCAGATGCCCTTCACTTCTTGAAACGTCATAATGAGGCAGCTGTTTCCCGCAGGGAGTTAATCAACATTATTCAAGCTATTCATAAATCCCCCTCTCAGCTTGAGGCCTATGCTCATTACTCCCTCGCATGTGATCTCCAGCTTGCCGGAAAGTATCCAGAAGCCATTCGCGAAGCTGAAATATGTGTCACGCAATACCGTATGTTGGCCTTCCAGGACCCTAGCAAGTACAAGGCATATCTGGCTAATGGCCTCTGTTTGCTTTCCTGTATCCTCTTCTACGCCAATGAATACAAGCGAGCATTTGACGAAGGTTATGGAGCATGCGACCTCTACCAATCCATTATTCAAGACAAACACAGCATACTTTCGAAATACGTCGCGTTTATACGCATGCACATACGAATTTCCCAATTTTCAGGAAATGAGACAAAGTCCATCGAACGGGGACAAAGTTTGATTCATTATTCAAACGAGTTGATCAAAACATTCCCGGAGGAGAGAGAACGGACCCTCATTTATGCCACCTACATTCATTCTTGCAATTTGAACAGGTTCGATCGACTCACAGAAGCCAATGTCACTATTCAAAGAGCACTGGACTGGTATGTGGATGTTCCAGAAGACACACCCTCTGCTGTGGAACTACATATGCAATGTCTTCAGCAAATGGGCGTTGTGCATCTCGCCCAGGGATATACAGAGAGAGCTCTGGGCGTTTTTGAAGAAGCAATCAATATTGGGAAGAAATTCTCTTCACACCCTGACATTGTCGACTGCCTAGCATGGACAATCGCTTGTCGTGCTACATCTCTTTTTGATGTTGGACGGTATTCTGAAGCCTTGACCGCCAGTCAGGATGCCCTTTCAGTCATTCGTGAGACCAAATCTGAAGATAGCTCTACTCTCGTTTGGTGTCTGCAAGTCGCTTCTATGGTACAGCAATTCAACAGAAAGACGGAAGCGGCAATTAACGCCTTACAGGAAGCTATCGACTTATCTCGTACCAGTGGTATTACAGAGAAAAAGCTAATCCACCGATTGACTCATCTTGTCGATCTCACACAGTGCCTTGTATCTATGTCTGAGGTTCGCGCAGATATCGGAAACGAGGTCGAGGCAATGTGTCTTGCCCAAGAAGGCCTAGACGAAATCATGAAAGTGAAATCAACAAATCTGATATTGCCCCGGAGAGATATCCGATCAACGCATATGGATACCATCCATAACCTTTCCTTGCGTGTCGCCTACAATAATGATCTTCCTCGGGCGCTGGACCTAATAACTGAGGCTGGCGCTTACTATGAACAACGTGCACAGGCACGCAACGATCTGTATCCAAAATTTGCATGGATCCTACTTTCGCAAGGCTTCCTTCATTGTGCCGCCGGACGACACAATGAAGGAATCAAGGCCAGAAGCAAGCTCACCGACATACAGGAGCGTCTAGGCATAGCATTTCCCAGCCTCGCACGTTGTGTCCAGCTCAAACTGGATCGTGAAAGGGACCGTCCTTCATGGATCGCCTTAGTCGCCAAACTCAACCTTCAATGCAATCATCAAGACTAGAATGAAGGATAGACGAAACCCACAGTAGGATTCCCTCTGACGCAGGTAGTAATGGTTCTGATAGAATAATGTTCTCCCAAAGTAGCAGCTCGGGTTAGTTGGTGTCTTGTAATCTCAGACATAAAAGTTGATATTTACTTTTAAATTGTATCCGAGAAGAAAGCTAACTCTGAAAAACATTAAGCGCCCAGGCGCTGCTCGAAGAAGGCGCTTAGAGTCACGTGAAAGTGAGACTAACTTTACTATAGAATATCAACTGGGATCAAGCTCCAAGGATATTAAAATGATTAAAAACGCCATCACAGATCCCCAGCTCACACCGCAAAAATTGGGAGCTTAGTGTCACAAATTGACTTGTTGCAATTTGCTGGACTTACAATACGCTGTGTGACTCGGGAGCTAGGTTGAATGCTCGCCGTGATTTTATTATATTCAATATTTTGAGGAGGATTTCTTGATGTAATCACCTGGATTTCCCTGGTGTGGTCGAAAAAGATTGAGCGAATCAGCAGCTTCCGTGGTCATCGATTGTTGGTGTGGGTGGTTTCGAGGCTAAGCACGCGACATAGTCATCATGATGGGGTCGCCGCGTGGTTTATTTCTATTTTTGCTCAGTCCCCGCTCATCGCCACGCATGACAGCGAACGGACAAGGTCCATCACACTCCTTTTGTTCTCCTCTCTTCGCCACGTCTCGCTGCACCTTGCATGAAAATTAGAACCAGAACCTGCTCTCAGTGAAGCGCGCTATACTCGAGTACCATTCGACCAGCAAAATATCACATCTACTATGATCTAGATCTTTCATCAATCTTTTGGGTCTCAGGCTCGTGCCGGTTTGCCGAGTGAGGACCACCTTTTTCTTTTGGATGAGTGCTCGTACTTGCCAATCCTGTAACTGCCACTCTTGCTCGTCTATTGCACCGCGCCGCCTGTTTACAAACGCACTCCAGTCGTCGACTCCGCTCTTTCGTTCTTCGACTTCTTCGTTTTGTCCACCATTATCGAGCATGCGTCTCTTCTGAAAGGTGTTTACCTCATAATCAACAGCGCCATAATGTCCATCCTTATTCATGACCGTCTCTTGCTCCACTGCCCCGAAGCTCTGCGAGTCCTATACCCCTTCATCTCCCAAGAACAGGAACCAAAATGCAAACCACGCCGCAGACCCAGCCTCCTGCTAGAACGAACGTACACGTACACGCTCTGCACCGCTCACGACGCCTCCGAGATTCAAGTCTACATCCGCATGGATGGGCACATACCCGAGTTTAGCACCCACTCGTTTGTTCCCCCACAGAGCGTGTTTCCATTCCCATTGAAGTGTGGTAGGAACGCAGCTTCTGCCGCCAGCAGCGGGTCGAAGGTGGTCTAGCTGCGGGTGTACTTCTGCTGCTTCTACTCCTGGAGCAATAGAATACACAAAGAAGTGGAAGAAGTTGAGGAGGGAAGGGAGGACGGTGGAGGCGGGGGGAGAGAAGGCTCATCACGACGGATATCCAGTTCGGGATGGGGACGGGGACATTGAAGCTGGAGCTGGAGCTAGGCCGCAGATTGCGAGTTTCAGCGCCCGAGAAGTCCACCTCATCTATGCGTGCCACCACTTCTTACTCGCCCTTAGCCCGCGATGCGATTGAACATCGGGTTCACAGTCCTCGGAGGCAAGAAGAGCTGTTTGCGGAAATCAGTAGGTATTTCCAATACTGTTGGTTGACGTGTCAGCTGATGTGCGTAGATACCGGGATTGATCTTACGTTCGCCAGCGAGGAGGAGAAGGAGGAGAAGGAGAAGTGGTGGGCTTAGCGGAATGTATTTCTCGCCCTCCTTTCAACCAGACGGTTCTCTCGCTGTCATCGATCTTTGTGGGTCATACGTCAAAGTCAACGTGCCTAGCCACTCCTTCTAACCTTTAAGTTTCAGCTATCCTGTTCGCCTTCAACTGTCCTGATATTGTCAACGCTCTCACGATCCACTTTTCAGGACAATCTTCTTCATAATAGTCGGCCTTGGTGGTTCGTACAGCGCCAGCTGTTTCCTCCTCAATTTTGGCATTTCGAAGGCGAATTTCGGCGTTGCGTGTGGTACACGTTATCGATGATCACTATCGACCATCGCCTTAAGTATTGGGTCTAGGTTCTTTAAGTTTGGCTTACCCCACCTTCCTATCCGAGTTTTCAAATTTCCCCACGAAGCTCATGCGGTGACCTAGGCGTGGAAGACGAGGTGAATAGTTTCGTTACCAAGACTTATAATAATTTTGTCCTGACAAAGAACGCTCTTTTGCTCTTAGTTTCTGCTTCAAGTTGTAACGACCGATAACTTCAAGTTAGCTTTCTACTGTTTGTAGGGAGGACTCCATCCGCCGTTCCGGAGCAGAACAAGTACTGTGTCGCGATTTCAGACCCTCTTACGCCCATCCGAATTCACATTGTGCCCAAGCTCTATCCTCAGGCTCTCCCAGTTCGATGTCCAATCGATTCAAGTTTAATCGTTTCTTCTCCTTTAAATTTCTTGCTGCTCATTTCTCTAATGCCCGGCTTTACTCGCTCATCTGAATCTGGTTCGATTCTTTACGCAGAAGGTTCCTGTTTATCTATACACCGCATTACGGTCCGTTTATTTTCGATGCTAGTATCACGTTTCCTGGAATAATCGATTTGGATATTTTAGAATCTGTCATAACCAGGGAAGCAACTACAATCGGATTATAAGCAATCGCTGACGCCATAGATCCAGTGGCATTGACATGGTGTAGGCAACTACAACAGTGGTTGTACGTGGAGCGAAAATATCCTTACGGGAAGGAGGCACAGCCCCGATTGATTCGGCGACGCTTAGGTCCACCGGAAGGTCCTTTCTTCAATTTATTTCGGGTGAGTTTTCGGAGGGCTTTACATATTTTATTACTTAGGTTCAGACGGGGAAAACAAAAAAGAAACGTACGCAAAACTTGAAGAAAACTACCTTCAACATTCATACAAAAGATAACTTGGTACGTTTAAATTCCGATTTCTTCACGTTTAAAAAGCGCCAGCCAAGGTCCAGACTCCAGGCATCGTACTTGTGAGTATCCAGATGAGGGGGAGACGGGCAGAGGGGATATCGAGCCCTACGTGTACCGAGCGTGGTGTGAAGAAAGCCCGGAAGATGTAGCTAAAGTTGAAGAACTAGGCACGGCACCGTGAGCGGTATAGAAGGCACCAGCGGCGTTGACGGAAGTGGGGATGCGAGAGAGGGACGTTGGCGGGGTGTGTTCGCGATGGTGGCAGATAACAAGTTTGGAATCAAAGCTAGCGATTGCTGGTGTTGGTTTTGATCCCGACCAGAGCCGCGAGATGCGTAGGGCTCCCGCTAGTCGCACTCGTAGCCCAGCCTGGAAAATCGCCCAAAAAAACGTCGTCCTGAACTTCTCTGACGACGATCCCGCTGAGTCTCCTCCAGCAGGCGTAGGGGTTTCCACTTCGTACCCATCCTCTCAGTCGATATCAACCGCACATGTTCCCCTACTTCACAACCCAAACCCGATCTACGGGAGTCCAGAAATAGCCTCGTCTTCGTGATCTGCGACTCGATTTCGACTTCGGGATAGGAGTTGAAGGTGGCTTCCAAATTGACAAGCTAGGGGTTGGGAATGGGAGTGGGAATGGGAGTGGAAACCCCGCTCTTCACGGTGCGAACGAAATGGTTATTTCGGAGGCGTCACAGACGGTACGGAGCGTGTTCGTGTTCGTGTTTGTGTACGTTCGTTCTGCGTCGGAATTGGGGAAGAAGGGGTATAGGGCCTGCGGAAGGTTCGGTGCGAGCAGCGAGAGAAGTTCAATAGGCAGTTATGAATTAGGATGGGCTCCATGTCGCTAACCATGGGCATGAGCGTGGGGGCCGCCGTCGTGAACGCTTTATCTGACGTGGATGGCATTGACGACAGCATGAAAATGACTTTACACGAACCCGTGAAGCATGTCAACACAGCCGTAAAAGGAGAAGAAGAATGGAAAACGCACAGATTCAATATATGTCTGATAAAAAAACCTGTAGACCCTCGAATAGCAGTTTATCAGCACATCGATCGCCACCGGTTTGACCTTAAAATTGACTATTAGCCCGCTGGCCTCGTTCGACTGCGTGCTGAGCTACCCCTCCTTGGGCACGCAGCGTTAGACCTCGAGCACCCCTATGCGGTCGAGGAGCGGCGTGGGATGGTGTCGATGGCATTGGGGGAGCAAAAAAAAGAGTACGCGAGAGAGGTCGACGGGGATGTCCATGCTGATGAAGCAAGAGTAAGTACAGTGCAATGAAAGCAGGGGGGGGAAAACGTACAAATGGTCAAGGAAACTGATGTTCTCGCGCTGGCAAAGTCTTTTTCGATCCTCCGTCTACTCTTATCGACTCCATCGCGCCCACCGTACTGCTGCCACACTGCGTGGTAGCGCACGATGGTGGCCTAGATCTCGGCATTGACTGCATGGCTATCGAGGCTGGTTCGATGGCGAAGGAAGGGACGAGCAGAGGAGGACGCTACCGAGACGCTTGCGCTGCGGGCCTTCCTTGCCGTCCCACTGTGCCTGCGCCTACCTGCTCCCATAGAGGCGAATGGGTCGGCATCTGAAGTTGAGATAGCGGAGAAGCGGAGCCTGGAGATCCCCTCGTGTATGTCAGAAAAGAACACGGACGGCTCGTCAGATGGTGCAGGTGGAGAGCAGCGTGAGTGAAGACGTCGAATATTGGGAGAGGCAGTGTCTGATCCAAACACTGCCAAGCGATGGCATGCGACACTAAGTGTATCCAATGTTGGGCTGTAAGCACAGAAAGGTAAGCGCTTTATACATGACAAGGAACTAGAGGACGGTGAGGAGATGGCATCCACGGCGAGCGTAGTGGTTTGGCGGCCATATCGGTCTCGATTGTCGTGCCAAACGGTAAGGAGCTAAGATTCGGCACATATTGGTATTCTCTCCACACAGTCAAGAGATTCGTCTCTGCACAGATCATGGAGGGCCGGGGAGAAGGGGTTTTGCTGGTTGACGATCCCAAACAATGCTGACAGATCCGTCCTGGACGTGTTGACGATCAAATATGATGCCCACGATGTCGCTGCCAAATACAACGACACAATTATTCGGAGGCTCAGGCTGTGTTTTCAATTTTGAGGCTGTACATATTTGACCTGCGAGAAGCAGGAAACTCGTACTTTAAACACCAACATCTCAAGGCTCATTCTTTGCGATCTCCTGGTGTGTGTTTCCCTTCTATATTTGCCCTCGAGAGCGACTTGCCAGTGGAGGAGAGGATGAAACAGAATGACGTTGTAGGGTCCGTGGGAACTTTCATGGTGGCCTTCCAAGGAGGCATTTCCAGAAATGCCTCTTTGCAAACCCAACGCGAATGTTTCACTGGCCCCCTTTCTCGAGTGATAGTCTTCGTAATTCAAGTCTGTCTCGAGTACATTAATCTTCATTTACCTGTCCTATCGCGGTACCAGGCGGCTATTCCTGAGCCTTGAGCGAGCCTCGAGGTTATTTAGGTGAGCCTCTTGTGGTCCGCATTCTTTGCTGATATGAGATCTACTCCTAGATCCAAGGCTTCGTGGATCCGATCTTCGTTTACACTTGTTACCGATTGCGATGATGCGACAAATTGGGTGAAAGGTTCAACGTTCAGCCCTCACCTCCACCTCATAAGTCCACCATTTTCGCATTCAGTATGTCCTTTCGTATATTACGCGTCCTTACATTTGTTTCAGGCTATGCATTGTACCAAGTACCTGTCAGATATAGCAGTCAATCGCGGGGCGGTTCGATTTTCTCCCTCCCTCCTCTTCATCCCCCACTGTCTGTTGGCTTGCCGCCGCTTAATTGCACCTGACGTCAACTTATGCTCGCTTTACCGTGTTTGGGCCTATCAAATCGCTCCCTCGATCAAGCCCAATAACACTACTGGGGTCAGACTATTTTGACAAGAGTCAAAATGCCTGGGCACGTAGCTTGACTTTTGCTCTGTCATTTTGCCGTCCCATATGCCCCTCAATTGTCAGAGCAAATTGCCAAAGCAAAATCCAAGCGACGTGACTCACCCTTTTGACCGCCGGCAAAAGTTTCCGATCTCAGTAGTGTAATCCAGGATTTGGAAACCTAAAGCGAAAGCTCATGCCCGGATAGCACGCCCATCATGTCCCCTAGAAAGATCCGCTTTGGTGAATAGTTCTCGTTCTTTACGTTGTCCAGTTGCGCTCTCGTCCTCTGAGGCGCATATCGATCTTCAATTCTGCCCGCGTCATTGATTTTTTTCGTCGGTTTTTCACCTCTGTTTCCGATAGTTTCTGTCTATCGAATCCCTTTCTTGATTTTTCCAGACGAACTCCTCAAATGAACACTGCCACCGCCTCTTCCCATCCAGAGCGCGTGAGTCGCTTTCAATTACATGCAAATAGTAGTAATCTTTTTCTCAAAGTCTTTCACGTCTACGCGGCCTAACAGCTCAGACGACAAGGTCCACCTTCCCCGCCTTTTCTCACCAACGAGTCGCGTACCGACAGTTTCTCCAAAAACCAGTATGCGCTCTATTTCAATCGTCACTTCTTCCCCGTTCACTGTCCTGGAAACGATCGACCTGAAGTTTGTAGTCCGTATGCCTTCTATACCGCCAAAGCCGGGCCTATATCTTTAGAAAATCTTGAACGCCTGAAGGTCGGAACGACTGGCGCGACGCTGCGCATTGTACACGCTCCTACCCGTTCTCCCGGCTTTTAATGCGAGAAAAGAAGTCCCTTGAACTTCTTAAACTATTTGCTGATCTTCTACAAGAATTACAGCCTGTATTATATCGAGCTAATGTCGTGGCACGATTGTTCAAAGCATCTGTAGAACTCGTTACAAAAATACAAAAAGGCTCTGAATGATGACAATGGCTTACTTGTCATTTCCTTGTGGAGAGGTCCGAGAGGTCCGCCAAATTGCAGCATGAATAATGAAAACGACAGTTAGGCTATGTCGGCAGCAAGCTACTATACGGATATACCTTTCCCGATATGTTTAAAAAAGATGCATCCGACATGTTAATCCCGAGTTCAAATCTTCTAAGTACTGGTAGAAGAGCGAGCTTTGACAGTGTACAGCGATGGCGGGAATTCGAAGCATCCATAATAGCCATCTTGGCATCACAGAGCATGTTTAAATCCAAGTACAGATACAAGTATCATGCAACCATAAACACGGAAAAGTTGGAGGTTGTGATGTTTGCAAGGGCTGTGCTACATATATGGCTTGCGCGCTGTCCTTGGAAATCAAGCTCGCCGACTTCCTCTCTCTTGACCATTAACTAATGGATCCTTTCTCCATTGCTCTAGCAACGGTAACTCTTACTACGGCCGTGAAGGATCTTGCTGAACTAGTGCAAAAGCTGGAACGATCTTTCACCAAGGTTTGCTCTTCCACGGTTCATATCAATTACGATTTTATCCAAATTGACTAACCCTCTACGCGCCAGCCTGCCGAGAATATTCGCAATGCTGAAATGTTGGCGACTCAGGTCCGCCGGACTTTGAATCAGCTTAAAAAATTCTGTGACGAACAAGAGGAAATTCTGAGCAGCGCAAATGACTTGAAAGTCGCCCTGTCTGAATTGATCAGGTAAGGAAATTTCCAAAATATGAAGGTACTTTTATTTACTAATGATGCCAGGGACATGGAGTTTGTCTACAATAAATGCTCTGGAATCGCTCCCGTCACTGCAAAGAAGAAAATTGACAGGTTCAAGGCTACATTTGGCGCATGGAAGAACCGTAACAAGGTCGAATCGGAGATCAAGGAGCTCATGAATCGGGTCAATCAGTGTTATACTCAATTTATAGTGCGTCCTGAAAATTTTAGTTTATTCAGATCCTCCTGAATTTCTCCCTGTTGTAGATGTTTTCTAACATGAGACTTGAGAAACGACTGGTCATCTCAAGCGACACCAAGACCCAAGCATCCAGCTTAACTCGGAATGAAATCTCAAGTACAGTCTCTGACGAACGCATCATCAATTTTATTGGAAGCAACTCGGCGAAGCTGGCAACATTATCTCCTGAAATGTCCACCGACTTCATTTCTAGTACCTACCTCCGCCTTCAAATCGATGCGATCAATGTACTTATGGAGAAATTATCGTCGACGACATCATATCCCGTTGCAGAACCGGTGGGAGACTACCTACTTCCCTTTAAGACTTTTCCAGCAATTTTGGTCGTTGAGGATGATCAATGTATTCTTCGGAAAGGTGTTATTATGCAAGCCTTGCAAATTCAGACCATTCTAGAAGAGAACGCCGACTCTCTGTCGGTGCAAGTCGGTGCACGAGCTTTGCGAAACCTCGCATGCAACCTCCTCAATCTGAATATGTATCAAGAGTCAGCTCGCATTGGTACATGGGCCGTAAATCTCTATCGAACCTTGGTTGTCAATCACCCGACCACATATTTGCCTTACCTTGCCCTATCTCTCTCTCACCTGGCCCTTGCCCTCTGTGGAATCGACGGCGAGATGAATGGCGCTCTTTATTCGATAAATGAATGCATTTCTATTTGTCGGTCTCTTCAAACACCATTGGTGTCCTTGGATATTAAGCTCCTATTGCCCTTTGCGTTGTCGATGTCTGCTTCGGTGGCTTCATTGAAAAGAGATTCACTCGAATCGTTGCGAGTAGCGGAAGAAGCTGTCCTTTTTTTCGACAACTTCGTTGGAAGCAACAATCTCACCAATCGTGCATTGCAGATAGGCAAAAAATCAGCGGAGATTTTAGAAAATTCGCCTAGTTATATGGCCCACCATCATGCTCAAGCCCTGCATCAGCTTTCGTCCACTACGGCATTATATTATTATGCTGACACTTTGCAACAGTTCTCAACCAGCCTTCGAGCGGTCGGGCGATTTGAAGAGGCTTTTCAGGCACAACAGAGAGCATTAGAAATTTTGGATTTTCTTCTTCCTTTCCACCCTGGTCGCCTGGATTTGGCCCGGGCGCGTGCACTCTGCCGAATTTTGCACACAGATTTTTGTAGTTTCCTGCCACCCACTGACGCACTTCCAATGTCCCGAGAATCGATGGTCATTTTTAGGAAATATTTTCAACTGAATCGGCAAAAGTACGCCAGGGAATTATGCGCCGTACTTTGGCAAAATGCTGGTCTTTTAGTAGCAATGGAGCAATACGACGATGCTCTCTTGATATGTAAAGAGGCGACACAGTTAGACCTGGAAGTTCACGAAGATAGGCTCAACTTCGCGATTTCTCTGGGCAATGTTTCAAATATATTTCGCCTCTTGAAGCGTCATGATGAGGCAGCTGTTTCTCGCAGGGAAGTGGTCAGCATTTATCACGCTATTCACAAATCACCCTCCCCGCTCGAAGCTCAGGCTTATTACGACCTCGCCTGTGATCTCCAGCTTGCCGGACGATATTTGGAAGCCATTCGCGAAGCTCAAACATGTGTCATGCAATACCGTATGTTGGCCTTCCAAGACCTTGGCCAGTACAAGAAATATCTGGCTAACAGCCTCCATTTGCTTTCCAATATCCTCTTTTATGCCGATGAATACAAGCAAGCATTCGATGAAGGTTGTGAAGCATTTGAACTCTACCAGTCGGTTCTTCATGACAACCCTAGCATCCTCTCTGATTACATCGAGTCTATACGCCTACACGTACGAATTTCCAAGTTCTCAGACAATGAGACAAAGTCCATCGAACGGGGAGAAAGTTTGATTCATTATTCAAGCGAGTTGATCAAGAAATTCCCAGACGAGAGAGAACGGACACTCATTTATGTCACCCACATTCATTCTGAAAATTTGCAGAGGTTTGATCGACTCACAGAAGCCGCTGTCGCCATTCAAGGGGTGCTGGACTGGTATGACAATGCTCCGGCAGGTACACCCCTTTCTCTGGAAATATATATCCAATGTCTTCGGCAAATGGCCTTCGTGTGTCGCACCCAGGGCTATCTAGAGAAGGCTCTAGGCGCTTTTGAAGAAGCAATTGATATCGGGAAGACATTCTCTCCACACCCTGACATTGTCGACGGCATAGCAGGGACAATCGCTAGTCGTGCTAAATCTCTTTTTGACGTTGGCCGCTATTCTGAAGCCTTTACCGCCAGTCAGGATGCCCTTTCAGTTATTCGTGAGACTGGATTTGAAGATAGCTTTACTCTTGTTTGGTGCCTGCGAGTCGCTTCTATGGTACAGCAATTCAACAGCAAGACAGAAGCGGCAATTAACGCCATACAGGAAGCCATCGACTTATCTCGTACGGGTAGCATTATAGAGAAAAACCTAACCGACCGATTGACTTGTCTTGTCGATCTCACAGAGTGCCTTGTATTTATGTCCGAGGTTCGCGCCGATATCGGAAATGAGTTCGAGGCAATGCGTCTTGCCCAAGAAGGCCTAGACGAAATCATGAAGGTGAAATCAACGAATCTGATATTGCCCTGGCGAGATATCCGATCAACGCATATGAATACCATCCATAACCTTTCCTTGCGTCTCGCCTCCAATAATGACCTTTCTCGGGCGCTAGACCTAATAACTGAGGCCGGCGCTTATTACGAGCAACGTGCACAGGCACGCAACGGTTTGTATCCAGAATTTGCATGGATCTTACTTTCGCAAGGCTTCCTTCATTGTGCTGCTGGACGACACGAAGAAGGAACGGAGGCCAGAAGCAAGCTCACAGACATACAGGAGCGTCTAGGCATAGCATTTCCTAGCCTCGCGCGTTGTGTCCAGCTCAAACTGGATCGCGAAAGGGGCCGTCCTTCATGGATTGCCTTGGTTGCTAAACTCGACCTTCAATGCAATCATCAAGACTTGAATGAAGGATAGACGAAACCCATAGTAGGATTTCCTCTGACGCTGGAAGTAAGATATAGAATAATGTTCTCCCGAAGTGGCACATTGAGTTAGTTAGTGTCTTAAGATCTCAGAAATAAAAGTTGATATTTATTACGAGACCCCTAGGGTATCGTTCTTTAGACCAGCTCCTAGATCCGGTCCCACGCTTATCTGTCTGCCTCCGATATAGTAATATGTTCCCGCGTTGATATGTGAGCGTTGATAGGTGAACCATGTGCTCCATATTGTAGGTATCTTTCATCCGGCCCTTGTTGGTGCATAGTTCTTTCATAGTATTTTTAGATTCTTAACTACGTAGATGACCTCTTCAAGGCGTCAAGTCAGGATTTTTTTAATAATTTGGTTATGCTCATGTTGTGCTTCATTCTAACGTTCTTACTTATTCAGGCTTACGGTCTACACCACTTATTGCGAAGGTGTCATTAATCACATCGTTTAGTTCCAAGGATCTGCGACCAAACCTTATGTAAGCTTTGATTTCAGTTCAATGCTTTGATCAGCTTTTTGATACGAACTCCATCAGACTGTGTAAAATATAAGTAATTTGTCCTCAGTTCTCCTCATAGACCGCCTGCATACTAGGCTCCTTGTCACAGTATCGTTCTTTAGACCAGGTGCTAGATCCAGTCCTACGGTTTTCCGTTTTGCCGCCAATATGGCAATATGTTCCCGCATTGTTGTCAGCTTTGATCTCAAGTTGAAGCTTATGTCACCATGTCCTTCACTAGGCTGCTCCCGCGTGTCATTCGCCAAATTATTTCTACACCTCTGTTTCATGGGCTTTGTTTGTGCATACTTCTAGGCACCCGTTGCTGAGAAGACCGAGCCAGAGTAAAAACACATTGACTGCATCCAAGGAGAAGGAGAATTTGGTCACAAAGAACGCATACTGCTCCGGCGAGAAGATGGCCAGCACATTGTCGACGGCTAGCTCTGTTTTCAACAAATTAATGATGCCTCGTCCTTTCCTTACTGGCGGTAATTCGATCCAAGCTGACAGCGAGGCCGGAGACGTTAACAATGATGACAATCTACTGTGCAAGAACAATTGGATCAGCGTCCGCTGAAACGATTAGTTCCGTTTTTGGAGTCTTTTTTTTTTTTTGGCATTGTTGTTCTCATTCAACAGCCTCAAAGGCGACATCGCAAAGCAAGATTGCATGCTGGACCGCTTCCGAATGCAACTAGGATCACAAAAATTCTAGAACTTCAGTCTGGCAAGATATCTCCGTGCTCAAGAAAGCACTTCTGATGGTCGCAGTGATTCGGTGAGCCATCAACTCCCGCCTCCTGCTTCCCACCCAGAGCAAAGTGCCGCCGAGGCCCTAGCCGCATTATCTTCGGTCCTCTCCTCATATGGCTTTGTGAGTTTTCTAATGATCTTGTACCGCACTACAACCCTTATCTTGAATTATATTCTTAGCCTTGATTTTATGTTAGTCAGTAAGTTTCCGTCGAGGGTACTACCTTGTATCCTCGACGACAATTGTCCAAGGGTTCTGACTCTTTCGGCCGCTTTCCCAAGATAAAAAGAGTCCGGGACTGGCGCCAAGGCGCCGTTAGGCATTCTATTCACTTTCTAGATTATTCCTCAATCTCAAAGCTTCCTGCAGAAGGAACGCGATGTTCAATCTCGCCAGCAAATCAGGCCAACTACGAAATCACACGCAAACGGCGGGAGACTAGGCGCCATCAAAATATTCTCAATTTGGCCTTACCGGAGTCATTTTTGAAAACGCCTCTGGTAACGCTTGCTTCAGTTCATCGTGTGCCTCACCCCCTCTTCTTATCCGCATCCATTCGCATTTGATTCAACCTCACCCCTCAACATATACACGAAGTTTTAAAGGATTATTGGCACGGATTCAGGCTAAGTTTCATATTTCGCATTTCTCCCTTATTTCTTCAATTTCAAATCGTCTCATCTCGATTCATCACTCATTCTAGCATTTAAAATTCGTTCTTCCCATTCCCTTTGACCCGGCTCGTGAACACCAAAAGGACAGACAAGTCCTCGAGCTCCCACTGGACGAATTTCAGCCGCTAATCGCCAGGGTCCGGTGTGTTGTCTGGTCAAAAGCTTTTCGTCATCCTCGCGCCATTATTCTTTGTCTTAATCTCTCCAGGTTAACGCGCCATTCGGGAGGAGTCTCTAAGGAAGTCTAGTGGGCTTGGTATGTTCTTATTTTGTCAATTTTCTACATGGACTCTTCGGTACAATCATCATCCTTCCTATTTCTATTCTTCCACTGTTTGTTTCGCATTCTTTTGCATTCTTTCACCTTGCCAAGCATCATAGACTTATTCCTATTGGTTAATTTTGTTTCTATGGCGGTCCAAGCGACGTGAGAGCACGCGTGCCCTCTGGAATCTTGTTTGTTATTCACCTTCTATTAGTTCTGGGACACTCCCATCGAATTCACTTCTTTCTTGGACTCAGAAATTCATACCTAATACCAAGTGAGTGAGCCGCGAAGACTTCAAGATTCAAGGAAACACCTCAAATCCTGATTCACACCGCTAAGTTTCTTTCTATTCTCGTGGATCTATTGACTAGGCGAATTATAGCGACTCCCTTACTCCATTATCCTCCTCAATTTCGCACTGCACTCGCCTGTGCATCCTGGTTTATTATTTTGAGCTGAGTTTTATTTCTCCGATTTATTTTGCACTTTTCTATCTATTCCTATCTAGACTTCTTTCGACCTTTCCGGTACCCACCAGAGACTAGATTTCTTCACCACATCATCTGGCCATCGTGATACTTTTATTGTGTTTCTTAAATATTTGAATGCACGATAAACTCATTGGGTATAGCTTAAATGTGAATCCTACTGTAGAGTCAAACGGAGAAAGTGGGACGAAGAACAAGAAAATATGATCTTACACCCTCTCCAATGCGCTTGAGTAATATTTGAAGCCGGAACTGGGTCATTTGCAGCACTAAGAAAAAGTGGGGTCGAGTACATGCCGCGCACAGCGTTGGCCCGCACAGCCAGTTTTTAAATGGTACCCGAGAAGAAAGCTAAATCAATGGTAACTCGGAAAAACATTCGGTATTAAGCGCCCATATGATGCTCACCGTGGTTTTATCATTCTCAATATGTTGAGGAGGATTTCCAACTTCATGTGATTGCCTGGATATCCCTGGTGTGCTCGAAAAAGATTGAGTGAATGAGCAGCTTCCGTCGATTGTGTGGTTTCGAGGCGTAGCGATCATGATGTGGTCGTCACGTGGTTTATTTCTATTTTTGCTCCGTCTCCGCTGACAGCGAACGGACAAGATCCATCACACTCCTTTTGTCTTCCTCTCTTCGACACGTCTCTGTCCTACTAGAAGCTCATAACACCCTGCATGCAAATTGGAACCAGAACCAGAACTCAGTGAAGTGCGCTATACTCGATTACGAATCGACCAACAAGCACTTACAACTCACTCCTGGATTTGTCACCACTCTTTCGAGTTTTGTGGTCGTTTTCCGTGTCCCCATCTTCGCTCGTTTTCTTTTCTTTCGGCGTGTGCTCGTAACAGTCCGTCTTTCCAGTAAATTGTAACCGCCTCGTTTGCTCGCCTGTTGTTGCATTTAACCCATAATGCCAGTCAACTCGGCTACTTCGACTCTCCTTCGTTTCGTCCGCTTTATCATGCGTGAGTCTATTCTGAGAGGTCTTTCATTATGACTTACATCTTTTGCCCTCGAATTAGCAGGCTGATACAAAATACTGATTCGCAAACACGAATACGGATATGAAGATAGGACGGGTTTCGGCAGGTTTTCTATCAGTAATAATAAGTATTCCGTGCGTCTTCTTCTTTCCTCTTTAACTATTTATGCTGTATATTAACATGCTTTATTCGCCCATGTAGAGTCTTGTATTTTACTGGCTCCATCACCATCATCGTTATAATCACCAACGTCTACGTCAGTTACAACACTCATGACCGCGACCACTCACGCCCACGCCCACGCCCTCAGCGCCATGGAGTCTGTCCTTATTCATGACCTTCTCCCGCTGCACAGCCTCGAACTTCTGGGGACTCTATACCCTTTCATCTCCTAAACAAGAATCTGAACCAAAACCTAAACCAAGCCGCATCCCTAGCCTCAGCCTAGAACGAACTTACACGTACACCCTCCGCACCCTTTACGACGCCTCCGAGATTCAAGCGACTCCAACCGCCGTCCCGGAGCAGAACAAGTATTGTATCACAATTTCAGGCCCTATTAGGCCCATCCTAATTCATGTTGTGCCCAAGCTCGATCCTCGGGCTCTCCCAATTCGAAGTCCAATCGCTTCAAGTTCCCCTCATTTTCCAACCGCTTCAAGTTTAATCGTTTCTTCTCCGTTAAATTTCTTGCTGCTAATCTCTCTCATGCCCGCTCATCTGATTCTGGTTCGATTTCTTGCCCAGAAGGTTCCTGATTTATCCATACACCGCATTACGGTCCGTTCATATTCGATACTAGTATCACGTTTCCTGGAATAATCGATTTGGACATTTGAGGATCTGTCATGATCAGGGAAGCAACTACAATCGGATTGTACGCGCGACTCGGAGCGTTCCAGTTCCTTATTGGTCTTGACCTAACTTAAGACAGTCGACGATGGCGATGATTTGGGCTTGGCATGTGCCTCTCTTAATCTGGCTTAATCTGCTATCGATCTTCGAACGGTTTTCTCTTTGGTCGAACGACCTGTCCAGGACTTCAATCGATGATTTCCGGTCTGTATACGATGCGTTTTTCACCTTGAAAACTCGTCACGTCCAGCTTCAACTAGAGGACAACGTGAATACCTCTCACATCCGAGTCGCTCCCCTAAAAAAACTCTTTCTTATACTGTAGTGCTCTCTTCTCCGCTCGCAATTAGCCCCATATACCAGTCAAGACTCTACTACACGTCGGCGGTCCGCAATGGAGAAATGGCATACAGTTGCAGTATACCTACAGCGGGTAAAGGTGTTTCCAAGTTACGACGGATTCCTTCATCGTTCATAGCAGCTACGTAGTAAGTCTCTACTCCTCCTCAAGCTCGCGTTCCAATTGCTTAACTTCGTCTTCCAATCGCTTTATGCGCTCTCTCTCCTTTTTCGCTGCCACCTTCGCCCTCGCCTGCTTGAGGCGCTCGATCGCTTCGATTTCCCGGTCGGATAATTTCTGATCTCCTGAAGCTACATGAGATGCGCTGATACTTTGACTTCCTAGCCAAAAAAACGATTCCTTACCCAGCTCCGAACTATCGTTGTTGGTAATTTGGTTGGAATTCCCGCGTCCACCAACAGCGCTATGGCTAATAGTGCCGTTATACTGGTCGCCTTTGTCTACTGGGCTTGCGTAATTATCGCCTGGGTTCGAAAAATGTCAGAAAAAGTAGCGTAAAATTAAAATGGGAAATAGTCATCAAATCGAAAATGCCCACCGTCGACCCGATGGTGGAGGCTGTTGTCGTTGTGCGAATTGGCATGGCTCGTCCCGGAATAGTTGTACGATCCGATATCACCCCCGCGTCCTCCCCCCGGACCCGCTCCGCCCCTACCTGAAGCTGAAAGAATAAGGTCGTGCCATTTATATAAGGTCCACTTTGAATATACCCACCAACGCTGGCGCCGCGAAAGTCTGAGCTCATTGTGAACCTATTCGTAGTGCGTATGAAGATCCGTTCTGGAGAGTTCGTGGAGAAACTTTCCTACGCTCAGCATGTTATAGTTGAAAGCCACGTTTTCTTTGTTTAATTGGTTGGGTCACTTCAACCTGTTTCGTCCATGGCGTAAATTTGGACGGAAGCCTCGTGCATCTTACAGGCTAGCACGGGGTGAGCATCTTTCGCCACAGTAAAAGCACGATACTTAATCCTACTGATCAAATTCGATAGTAAGGTCTCAATTTAAACAACCTGGGTCATTTGATCTTTTAATTCAATTCACTTGCACTTGAGCTGCAAACTCGTCTCGTCTTTTTGTTGAAGCGAACCGATGCCTCGTGTGACGTCGACATCAAAGGCTGTGCCGTTCTAAATCGGTGTTATCGACACAATCAGTGCCAGTCCCCTTTCTCTGGGCAAGTAGCTAAAACCTTCGCGGACCGGGATAATAGGATATGGAGTTGATAATGTACATTGATCTTAACCTATCGATGGATTTAGCTGCAATGGTCACTCGCATTATATCAAGTAAGATCGCTCCCATTCAAGCCTTCTACACCAATGTTATTGATCCAGACAGTGTATCCCCTTTTTGTGCTCCAATGCATAAGCACACCGTGCACTATATTCTACTAGTAGATCATTAGCTCTCAACAAATTCGACCCAAGGCTCTGCCGGTCCACCTCTCTCGTTTAACCTCCAGTTCATGCGATACGAAGTCAGTATCATCCCTCAGTAATTTGTCAGCAAGCTATGTTTAAACTCCCTGCATGCATTCAGATTTACTCTGGATTTTACGGTTAAAACGCAGCATCAAACGAAATAGCGCCTATTCTATCAAAATCAAAAATCCATGTCGTTGCCTGATTGACTTTGTGCTTCTTGACGCGATCTGACAGCGCCTCGAAAGGTATTCCCAGACTGTCAAGTGGCTGAGGAAAGGTGTTTCCACACTGTCTTCGATCAACAAATCTGTGTGTCACGCTTTTACTACAACACAATTTCTGTAGTAATTTTGGCATGAATTTTCACCATTGCAGTATAGCTACCTTGGGTGTGATTTTAAAGTCTAAACCCGATATTATACGAAGAGAAACCTCTTTAAAAGACCAAGGCTGAAATCGTGAGATTCTGTACATCTGACGGAAAAAGAGGCCAAAAAGTTATTAGACTCGAAGGAACTCTTAGTAGTATTAATGCCAATACGTTACACCTAAAATAATGGCCGAATCAAAGAAAGAGCTGTAAGAAAGTTGGTAAAGTGTCGCAGCATATGAAGCGGCGACCAAAAATGGACACGCGATTTGATCACGTGTCCAGTTTGATGCAATTTGTTTCGCGAGGTGCGTCTCCCATCGCTCCCCAACTCTTCCCCGTCGACGAGTTACTCCCCCCACTGCGCTTTGCTTTGCTACCGCCTTATCTCCAACAGTTTCTGCCATTATGGATCCAAACAAGAGTGAGTGGCGTCCGTCTTTCCTCTTCCTTACGCGTACTGAGTGTTTCTCGCAGAGATCGTCGATTTGACCCCCGAAGAGCTCGCCCAGCTGGGGTACCTTACTGACAGTGAGCCACTTCGTCATTATACGCGTCCACCTCTGACTCGTGATTGTCCTTGCGCCTCGCAGAGGTTGCCCCTGGCGTTAAGAAGAGGGTCGAGACTGTCCTGGCCAACCCCAAACTCCTGGGCGGTGCGGCTCTCCGTCTTCTTTGCTGCCCGACGTAGGGTCTGACATATTTTTTGGGTTCCAGAGGTCACGGTCTTTATGGTCCAGTGCACGATCAACCGGAACCCGCGCCAGGACGCCGCCCCTCAAGGCGCTGCTGATCCTCTATCGTGATCCGTAGGGTACATCACATATATCGCAGTCTGGCTAGGAGAGACTAGAGGTACCTCGAGCTATCTCGTTTTCGACGCGGTCATTCAAGAAGCCCAATTTTCGAGGCGAGGCGGAGTTTAGCTCGAGGTCACCTCTCTCCGGCGACAACACTACATACCTTAGCTTCCTTCCCTTGTATAAGACGGCAGGAACTGATGTTAGCATGTCAACAGATGTGGATCGTGTTTGCCTGTTTCCAGGTGCTTCGATTGAATCCTGTCAGCCCCCGGTATTTGCTGTTCTTTAAAATGTCTATCACATCCACACCGAACCCCAATTTCCACCACAACCCCGTACCTGTTTCCCTCTCCTGCTCAACATTTCACTCACGTGGCAATGCCAACCATCTCGGACTTCTTACCTTCAAAAGTGGAACACGTCGGCGCTGTGATGCGGGAAAAGTGGATGCCTGAGAATTCTTCTACGACGCTGAAGGCCGCCTCCAACCAACGCTCCTACATCCATTCAGTGGATCATGGTCCACCAGTCGAACGTAAACTTGGAGAGCTTGAAGTCTCTTACTTTTTGCCCTCTCTGGAAGACGGTGTAAATGATATGTACGTCTCCTCATCCAGTCGCACCAGTGGCGACGGACATGATTTAAACATCCTCTCAGGTATCTACATTTGGGTTGTCATGCCCCACCGCATCTGGTGGAGCATCCAAGGGTCTCCCTCGTATGGACGATCATGCGCATCAGACACCCCCTTATCGCGTCCACAGTCAAGATGAATAGTTATGAAGATATCTCTTTCGTGTGCGTATTTGAGATTATCGTAGACTTTATAACTTTAATAACGTCTGGATTTGGTCTGGATTTTCCAGGTATAACCCACCGCGGTCGCCGAATGAAGCGATAATCAAAGCCGAACAATCCCTTGAATACCGAAGTCAGTCGAAAGACGGTCAGCAATCCATCCTCATTCATTCAGCGACCAGGGAGGCTGATGCACCAACCACAATAGAGCTAATCGACGCGTATCTAAATGGTCCTCGCACATTGTCCAATGAACGCTTATCGTATCTGATTGTCTCTTGTGCGGATCAATCCAGCGAGACGCAGAGGAACTATGATTTCTTGATTTGCGCAACTCACTTCTTAGGCGACGGCATGGGGGGTCACCAGTTTGCGAACGATTTCTTTTCCTTACTCGGGAGTCCCTCTGACCTCACCGGCCTGCGAGAGATACTTTTGACAGAATGGTCGGAACGATGCTTCCAAGGACGAGACAGGGTATGCCTTTCACATCAGAGTATTTTTGACAGGACTCGGACCTTGACATGATTTCGTGCTTAGGTCCCGACCCTGCCTTCTTCGATGGAAGAAAGATTACCCGCCCTCGGAGCGGGAGGACTCGGCCGCCTCGGGACGCGCGTTGACTTCATACTAAATCAGCGGAAACAAATTGTGAGCTAGGTTTTTCCATTTTCCTCGTCATTTTCCTGAAATAAGGCCTTTTTCAAGGGCGGGCACACATTCCCTCGTGATTCAAAGGGATCTCGTCGTACCGTTTTCCCAATAACCTCCATTGACCGCGAAAGGACGAAGAAAATACTGGGTAACTGTAAGCGACGTGGGGTATCCATATCCAATGCACTTTTTGCTATCTGCAACATCGCATGGGCAAGGACACATTCCACGAACCGGGAGTTGCCAATGTAAGATAACCTTACCTATTTTGTACGTATAAAATCTAACGCCAGCTTGGCCTAGAATGATGTATTCTGCCCTCAACATCCGTCCTAACCTGATGGCAGATAAGCGCCTGAACGCCTCCTACTGGTTTCTTGCGATTGGATATTTCAACGTGATCCTTCCATCGTTCTTTCCCCGCGAAGGTGACTTGACCGGTATCTTTTGGCATCGTGCGCGTTCTGCCAAGATCCAAACCGCCAAGGCGGCCAAAAGCCCACTGAGCGTATCGCGCTGTCGTGAAATGGCGAAAGAACGAGGTCGACAAGCTCGTATTTGGGCGAAAGAAAACAACGACAAAGCGATGGGTATACCACCTAAACAACCCGCCCCTGTCCCAGAGGCTGTTGCTTCACTGTCTAAACCGAAGCCCCCGTCTACCGCTCTGATGGGACTCTCGCTCTTGGGCAATCTGGACGAAATATATAAACATTCTGCCTTCCCCGATATCAAGTTTCACACTTTGACGGGTGGGTGGCGTCAACGCTCTGGTGGGATGCTTCTCTTTGGCTATACCTTCGTGGAGAAGCTATGGGTGAGTTTCGGGTATGACGAGAATGGCTTCGAAGAGAATACAGTGAAACAATTCTGGAAGAATGTAATCGATGCCATTGACGAGTTTCTCCTGCCATAAACTGTAAATTGGGTATTATACTGGCAGTACATGCTGAAGGTTATTTAGGTCATTTAGTACGACTGTGAATACGAAGCTGGTTACCTTGCATGATTAGCCGTCTTCCAAAAATCCTGCCTTGGCGGTTGATTTGTTGTGCTACACAAGCTTCCTTGAATGCGACCAGACTCATCGAAAGATAATAGGGTAGATGGAAGTTGCATCAGGCTGCCCGCGCCTCGATATCCTCTTCAATTCTTTGTGCGTGTAGCTAAGCGCCTCCCGCCTACAGAACCCCGTATCCGCTGTGCAACCCCAACTCCGCTCTCCCGGCACGTGCACCCCTCAACCCATTATATCCTGGTCCACCACCTCGACGTCGTCTTCGACGATCTTTGATCCAACTTATCAGCTTCATCTTCTCAACTTCATTCGCACTGGTCGTGCATCTTCCTTGTTTTCTTACATCTTCGATCGCCTTTGATCAGAATGGTCGTCCATGCAGCTATAAGTCTGACGTACCGGTGAGCGATTTGTTCAATTCTTTATTAGATCTGGATTTTAAATTTTATGGTCAAATCGCAGAGATAGCCTTCGAATCCCAGGACGTAAACTACGCCCACACTCCCCCATTCCCCCTTCCACCTCCTATGCTCAGAGTCTGGCCGTCCGCCTTCTTCTCCGTGCTGGTTAGCCTCGAACGATCCGCGCGTTTATCGTTTGTTGCTCGCCATTCTACGGATGCTGATGTTCACCTTGGGGGCCGGAATGCGGTTAGACTCTCTGCTTGTGAGGTTGCGAATGGAATATTGTTTTCATTCTCCAGCTGGTACTGCAGTTTACCAATCTGGGCCTTCGGCCCTTTGATCACTCCATCACTACTGCCCAATTTCGTGATACATCCTGTATTCCGAGTCTGACCAGTGCGCTCTCCTTTCATTTTTGGTCGCCCTCGAACAATTTACGCGCTTACTGTTCGTTGCTGGCCAAGCTACGGATGCTCAGGGTGTATTTTCGTGCCGGATTGCGGTCAGATTCTCCGGTACTTGTGGGCTGGCGACTCGATACGTCTTTATCCTTCAGTTAGTAAGGTATGGTGAGCTTGTGTTTCATTCTCACTCAGGTATATGCTATCTAATTCCAAACCAATCCTCTAGGCTCCAACCATTCCATCATCACTGGCTGATCTAGATGGTTCAAGTGCAAGTCACCGCTTCCGATATACAGAGTTTGACCGTCTTCTATTCCGTTATCTTCTCCGTGTTGGTTAGTTTCGAATCTTCATCGTCGAAGCTCGCCAGTCTACGGATCCTCGTTGAAGCTAGATGGCGGTCATACTCTCCACTGTGGGCTCGCGACTTGAATATTCAACAGTCAGTGGAGGCGTACGACTGGAAGATATGGTTATTGCTTTCTAAGGTTATATGCTATCTAATATATCATTCTAGACTAAGTATTTAGGCTTCGTCGACTCCATCCATCCCTCTACGCCTGCCCAATTTACGAGTCATGTTCAAATTCGCCGCTTCCCGCGCTGAGAGTCTGACCCGTCTGCTTCCTTCTCTTCTCCGTGTTGGTGAGCTTCGAATTATTATCATTCGACGCTTGCCAGTCTACGGATGGCGCATGGAGAACAAAGTGTCGAAGGTGGTCAGACTCTCCACTTGCGGGCTAACGACTTGATTCTGTCATCTGTTATCCTTCAGCCGGTAAATCGATCAGACAAATAAAGGCGTGTCGCTGGGAGGTATGTTTCTTTCGTTTCAAGATATTTCTATCTGCCTGATCTAAGGTTCAAGTCACTGCTTCTCGCACTCAGAGTCTGACCCCTCCACTTCCTTCACTCCTCCGCGTTGGTAAGCTTCGAATAAACATCATTCGATGCTTGTCAGCTTTCGGAGAATTTGAATTTGAAGGCGAAGGCGGTCAGACTCTCCAAGTGCGGGCGACGACTCGAATCGATTCCCGCACGCACGGCAGCAAAATGAGGTGCGATGCACGGGAAACACAGCTTGCTACCATGTCCAGTTTTCCGGAGTGGCTAATCGGCCCGTTATTGCACAGAAAACATGCGTTAATGTTAGTATCGTTTGACTGTTGAGGTTGTTCATTGCATGCCTGAGGAGAAACGAAAAGAAGTTCAGACGATAATTCACGCTGATTTACTCTGCTCTGAGAGAATATATGACCATCGAATGAGTACACCTACCAACTAGGAGGAATCTGTAAGTACATAATATCTAGGGAAGATTGTAAAAATTCGAAGGTAGGAACGAGCACTATTACGCTACGTCTCAATAGATTACGCTGCGGGTATGCAGGTTGTGCAACACGCATTGGGTGCTACCCCAGCTGTTGAAATCCGAAGTGTTAGAGCTGGAGATATTGTTTGTGGAACGAATGTTACATACCCTTGAAACCGGGACCGCAGATCACTGGGATTCTTGGACAAGTCAATGGGTTGCACTTGATGCAGGATTCACAACACGCCCCGGTTTCAGTTCCAACTAATATTTTCTATTCAGAAACAGACGACGCGAAATGAATGAGGGCGTACGGTGATATCCAACAGGGCAGACGGCTGGTATAAGCGGACAATTGATCACACCAGTGCAGTTAACGGGATCGTCAGCCTGGGCTGAGAAACGATTTAGATTGCAAATTATGAGACGGGCGATGAACAGAAAATACACACCTGCCCTGGCGTCGATCGGAACTGTAGTCGAACTCACCCTTCCAAGAAGGGAAAGAAGAGAAATTGCGAGGACAGGGAAAGTGGTCTTGGAAATAAACATGGCGTACGCTTGGAGATGTTGCTCGAACGCTTGGCGGTTGTGGGGAAACTAAGAAAGAAAAAGGTCGGGCTTTATACTAACTACCAGGGACGCAGGTGGTGTATTTGTGGTGTCATACATCCAAAGTAGATCCAGTTGGAAACTGTTATGAATCAGGATGATGATGTAGAATTCAAGTTTGCGACGTTGCGTTGGTGTCGGGTCGGCATTGTCGATTGCATTTAAATAATGGAACGCCGGGGGTGGAAACTTGAAGTGGGAAAACATTTAAACTTGTTGACCCACTGCAGAATTCGAGTCGAAACACTCTTGCCCTGCCTCCGATCCTCGGAAGCTGGGGATGAGTATCAGAACGCCGTGTCCATTATTAACCCACTTCATAATCCGTAATACTCAGCCGTCCCAGGCCTGAATTTACGTTGGCACCACCTCTGAATCCGGACTGTAATACCTGGTCTAAAAATACAAAGGTAGGAAGTCTCCGTTCCGCTCAAGAAGAATAGAGAAGAAATATTGAGGGCTGAAAATGGCCTAAAGAGAATGTAATGGTCGACCGTCGAGATGGAGGTGTCATTGACGGATGGGGGTTAACGTCATTGGCCATAATTTTCAGTGGATGAAACAGCGGGTTTGTTTGACGAAGGAATGGAAATTATTATTAGAACATTGGGAATTTAAGGGCTTCACCAAAACGTAGGGATGTTGCTTAACGTATTGACAAAGATATTACTATCAAGTTTCGACCCACGACGGCATTTCTTCAGCCGCGAAATAAACAAACGTAGGCCCAGGCAATATTAAAATTTATCCGGCGGATCTCGACTTCACCTCGGCTGATTTGAGCGCTCGGGCGCTTACATAAAGGGGGTGCAAGTCACTGTCTGCCGTGAATGCCTTGCCAGTTCTATTTATAAGACTCGTTCTGTTAATATTATTGAACTTGTCGCGTTGCCCAGTGCCTTTCTATTTTTACTTCTCCGAGAATCGAAAAAAAGTTCAGCAGGTTATACACGACTAGTATTAAATAATTTCTCCGCGCTATACTAGCTCAATTTGTCCTAAAGAGAGTTTGAGTCCAATACTAGCAGCGGCATAGATCTGTAACTGTAGAGTACATGGGACGTGAGCTCTGGGCCGAGCTGCCCGAGTGTGGATTAGATTAGATAGCTAGATCCATCAGCGGCTGTGCATGGTTTGTGTGCCAGCGCGTTTCCCTTTGCAGAATCCAACCTTTGCTTGGTTCTTGCCACTACGTGCGACGCGATAGCGCACTGCTCGACGCGCTTCCCGAGCTTTCCCAGACTTGGACTGGTAGGGTAGGCCTGATAGGCATATCCCAACGGGTGCGTAGGTCTTGCGTACATTTTTTTTAAAAATGATTGAATCTGTACATGTGTACGACCGATCAAAAATTACATTTCTAAGACTATAAGTTGACGTTATTTAATGAATACTGACGAGTACAGACCAATAGACGATCGCGCTCGAGAGAGCAGGCGGGGTGAGGCTTGGGCGAGGCACGTCCGACGTGCTGCGTGCTGCGTGCTGCGATCACGGGATACAACATTTTGGAATATTTGTCAGCTACCGGCCCCGACAGGTCCCGGGTAAATCCATTATTAGTGCCGCCACAACTCCGATTCCGGTTGCTCCGCGCTCCTTGACCGAGCCCACTCATCCCCGAATTCCCCAGCTTTTTGGCCATTTGCCGCCTGACACTTCCCAGGTGGGAAGAGAGGGTCAGGTTCGTACTTTCATTCTCGAGGACCTACGATGGACGATTGAAGGTTCCCTATGCTCCTCGTCGTACAGGTTATGGTCTCTGATCCTTCCATCGCCATCGATAAGGATCTTTGTCAACATTTACGGCGTGCAAGTGAGTAATCCCAATCCATTATTATATCTTACGGTCTACTCACAGACACTCTAGCCTTTGATCGCAAGGCCGTAAAACGATTTGTCCAACGCCCCACTCCTTGCTCAGACTCTGGCCCAATTGGTATTTTCTTTGTGTTTGTTAGCCGCAAATGAACATTGTTGGACGCTGATCCATCTACGATCAACTGTGGACTGGCGACATGGTTGGATAAGGCATTTGTCGATGACATCCTAGCGGTTCCTACCTGCTGTAACCCTCAACCTCGCCTTCACTCCGAGCTGAGCCAGCCAGCCTGTTCTCCGAGTCTGATCGCCCTCTGCTCTATTCTCCTACTGGTTTACCTCGAACGATCCACGCACTTATCGTTTGATGCTTGCCAGTCTACGGATATGTTGTGGTTATAGTAAGAATGCGATCAGACTCGACTTTTGCTTTTGTGTTGGCGACTCGTTATGTCTTCATCTTTCACCTGGTGCGGTTACCATGCTGTGTAAACTGGGTTACAGCTGGGAGGTATGGTCCGCTTTCGTTTTATCCTTGTTGTCCTAGATCCTGTCTAATGTTTGGTTCCAAACGAAAAATCAAAGTCGTTAGGCTTTGACCCCGCCATCGTTGCTCCGCCAACATCTATGGTGCAAGCCACTGCGTCCCATACTCAGAGTCTGACTCCATCGAGCTATCTTCCGTGTTGCTCACCCTCGAACGTTCCGCATGTTAATTGTTTGAAGGCGAGCAAATCACGGATACTTGGCTTGTATCTTCGATGCGGTCGGACTCTACTTCTGGGCTAGTGACTCGATACTCCTTCATCCTTCAGCTGATACGACACCAGACTGTGTAATCAGGCGTATACTATGAGGGATGGTCCCCTTGTGTTTTATTCTCGCTGTGGTACATCCTGTCTAATGTCTCATTCTATATGCGCAGCCTTTCGGCTTCGACAACTCCGTCATCGCTCTGATCTACCCGATCTATGATCCAGGCCACTGCTTCCCATATTCGAAGTCTGGCACGTCAGCTAAGTTCTCCATGAAAGTGACCCTCGAACGATCTATGCAGTTGCGGTTCGCTGCTCGCTAATCCACGGATGCTGTCTGGGGCACTTAGTCAGACTCCCTACTTGTGGGCTTGCGACTGGAATTTGTCTTCACCTTTTTTTTTTTTCATCCCTCAATTATCAAATTGTCGCTGTGGAGGCCGTCGTCCAGAGAGGAGGTCTAGTTTTCACGTGTTTCATTCTTGCTGAAGTATATGATCCGTAATATCCAAACGAAGCCCTTCTGATTTGATCACTTCAGCTTCGCTCTGCCCAATCTATATTTCAAGCCATTGCTTCCCGCACTCAGAGTCTGACCCATTCGCGCCAGTCTCCGTATATTGGCCAAGTGCAAACGATCCACGCGTTCTTCGTTCGACACTTGCCAATCTACCGATGCTCTCTTTGGGCGTCGGAAGGGAGTCAGACTCTCAGCTTGTGGGCTAGCGCCTCGAATATGCATCCATTCTTCATCTTTCAACTAGTACTGTGGTTATTAATCGATGATCAGACAGCATAGAGGTGAAGCCAGGACTCCCGGGAGGTGTGTTTTTATCTTCCGAAAATATGTGGTATCTAATATCACATTCCTGACGAAGCATTTAGGCGTCGATCGGTCCATGATCACTCTGCAAGCTGCTGATCTACAGCTCAAGTCCAACCACTGCTGTCTGCGCTCGGAGTCTAACCCGTCCGCTCTCTTCTTCATATTGAACTCCACCTCGAATGATGATCCACATGTTGATCGTTCGTTGCGCCCTAGTCTACGAATCATTAGTAAGATCTCGTTATTTGCGGTCAGACGCTACTTGTAGGTTAGCAACTTAAATGGGTCTTCAAAACTTCATCGATGATTTTTCAGCTAATACCACGTCTCTCAGAGGGCGTGGGTGTGCAGGCGGGAGCCGTGTTATATTCTTACTGAAGCGTATTATTTCACAGATTCCCATTCTCAGTTACATTCCCGAAAGCCGATGGAACCGAATTAACAAATCCGTCAAAATACCACCTGCCTCGGAAAGTCTGTCTGTCAATATTTCGATGTCAGACCAAGGTTTCGTGACTTCGTTTCCGTTTTTGACTGTTGCGTCTAAAGCCCGACCTTATCGACAGATCAATCTCGTTGATTATTTCATCCCGGTCTTTGCTTACAACCACTCACACCGCCCACTACACAATGCGTCTCCTCAATGTGCGAACCCTGAAAGTCGAAGAATTCATGGACGAAAGAAGTTGTCCTACCTACGCTGCCCTTTCGCACACATGGGGTGAAGGGGAGGTTTCTTTCCAGCAAATCTCGACACCTGCTGCGAAATCCATGGCGGGATATGCCAAAATCACGAAAACCTGCGAGCTGGCAAGCCAGTGCGGCTTCAAGTACGTTTGGATTGATACATGCTGCATTGACAAAACAAGCAGCGCCGAGCTCTCGGAGGCGATCAACTCGATGTATCAATGGTACAAAGCCGCAAGGATCTGTTATGCGTATTTGTCAGATGTGCCGTCCAGCGATGACCCTCAGGCCGAGAATTCCAAATTCGCGCGAAGCCGGTGGTTCACTCGAGGCTGGACGTTACAGGAATTGATTGCTCCTCCACTGCTCGTGTTCTACAGTAGCGACTGGGTCGACATCGGGACGCGGTCCTCACTGTGGAACGAGATCAAGGAAATAACAGGGATTCCATACGAGGTACTGATGTCGAGAACACCGGCGAGCCATTTTTGTGTGGCATTGCGTATGTCATGGGCGGCGAAGAGGCAAACGACAAGGGTTGAAGACGCGGCGTACTCTCTGATGGGGATATTCGACGTGAATATGCCAACATTATATGGAGAGGGCTGGAGGGCATTCATCCGCTTACAACTAGAGATCATGAAGGAGACGTCTGACGAAACCATTTTCGCGTGGATGCCTCCGAGTTTCCAACCTCATTCACCAGAAGATTGGTTCGACGACAAACCGGCAGATTACTACAAGGTTCAGAGGTTTCTGGAAGACGCAAAGGCCCCTACGTGTGGTCTCCTAGCCAGCTCGCCAGCAGATTTCCGTCATTCGAAAAACGTGACGCCATACGGGGACCGCGACGGACGATCAGCTCGATCGCCTTTCTCAATGACCAACAATGGCCTTCAAATAAAGCTGCCATTGGTGAAAATCGGGATGACCAATATTTACCAGGCCATGCTCAACTGCGAAGTTGGGAGCCGGTCTAAGCGGATCGCCATTTATTTGACACTTCCATTTTCAAGCGAACCCAAAGTGACGGAGCGCTATTCTCGCCTGCTTGTTAATGAAGCTCGCTACGCAGCTGACCCCCGCAGCGTCAAACAGCAGGACATCTATGTTTCGGCCAGGTATTTTTCCCCCACACCGCCGCCTTCTAAGTCCCGATATGCTGCGCACCTTTCTATCAACTCACCCCCCGGAAGATCGTACAGAGTGGAGGATTCATATTATAACCCCGCAATCATTGAGTTCGATCGGCCACTTCGCCGTCTCCCCCTTCTTGAGAAATTCAAAAATAAATTTCTCGTTGCGGTACTCCTGTTAGGTTTTGAAGCGAAACCAGGCTGCCAATCGATCGTCATCCTGGCTACCAAGTTGCAAGGGTCTCTTAAACTTGAGAGCCCAGAGTTGTGGTGCATCGTCACAAGTCCATCGACGTGGCAGCATGAATCGTTCCTGGATTTCGTGAAATACCTCGCCCAACCACCCAATTGGGCGTCGTTTCAATCCCACTATGACGAGGTTGATCGGGCCTCCACAACGTTGGACTCTGGCCATGACGTCTCCGCTACTATCCGTCCTGGCGAGCTCCGTAAAGTGCGCTCGACTAATAGTCCGCAATCGGAACTGATGACCGAAGATCATCAACACCTGTTCATTACAATCAAAGGATAGAGCAGCATAGGGTAAGAGCTATGTTAAGAATATACACCGCGAACCAGGTTATTGACGGCTCGTATCAAGAACCGCAGACATTTCCAGAAATTATTCTGTTCCGAAGTGTATTCTTTTTTACTTCGTTTCCAATGCGGGTCTAGTTAAGTCCGCCATATCGAATTTTTCATTTCTCACTGACAATGGCGTACCACGAATGTAATAATTTTTATGCGAGTCACAGCGAGTGATCTAGGAGGGAATGCGGCCGTTGCTCTTTCTGTTGGGGTGGACGACGAGGTAACTAGAGGATTAAATCTTTGCCTTACAAGTAAAAAAGTGTACTATTTAACGACAACATACAACAAATCTATCTCGTTATTAGACGAAAGCGTGGCCTACAACGATCTACTGCTGCCTTAAGTCAAAATGATTCAAGATTTGTAATTTAATCTTGACGAGAATCAACAGGACCATCGACAGTGAACCACTATTTGAAACACGCCAGCGTTCCGAAAGCAGCTGTTATTTTCCAGACTCCACGCGAGATTACGGCCAAATCCACCTGATTTGCGTCTCGTAAAATTTGTAGCCTTGCTTGTTTCGTTTGCTTGTTGGTTACCAAGTCCTTTCTATCTGTCTACCAGGCTTTAAACTGGAGAAATAATTTCGTTCCAGTCTGCTGTCCGATCTTTACGATGGCGCTTTCGAGCAGATTTCTAGCATTAACCTCACTCATAGTCAAAGTATTTTAGTCCCACACCTACTAGTACGGCTTCGCATTATTAATCGTTGAGGTCAGGTAATAAACCGTGCAAAGGCTTCTTTGCGTTTAAGTACTGTGCGGTCGCGATCACGTGGCACTTATCCTCCGCGTTCCCACCCTTCAATCCGTCGGTTTATCCAACCTTCTCCACACATCCCATCTGCTTCCCATCCACGTTCGTTTATGCTTCCACTGGGTTGACCTTGTTCTGAATCTCGATTCTCCTGCTTACTGTAGTAAAGCCACGCTTACCTCGCCGCTCGCGCTGCCTAAACTTGTGGTGCCAGGGATAGAGGAGATTCGATCCTGAATCCTCTTCTACAGATTTGGAGAAGAGGGGAATGATGAGCGGCTCAGGTTCACACTTTCATTCTCGAGGACCTTGCGATAGACGATTGACGAATTATCCACTTCACCTTATAGGCTTCGTGCCCTTTGTGCATGCTCTGATCTCTGAGCCTTTGATCGCCTTTGATCAGAATTTTCGTCAATACACCTCGACGCAGGTGAGTAATCACAACTCATTATTATTTCTCGATCTTACTGTCTAATCGAAGATATCGATCAACTTCAATCCTCACGCAGTAAAGCATCATGCATCATGACCAACATACCGACTTCCATGCTCAGAGTCTGCCCCTACTCACTGCGTTTTCCGTGCGTGATCGCCTTGAATGGACATCGTTTGACGCCCGCCTGTCTATGGATAACAGTTATGGCAACGTTATCAGACTTTCCCAGTGTGGACCGGCGACTTGGATGAGGCATATCTCCGTTAATTCCTAGCAAGCCATTCTACCCGCTGCCTCACTTCACCTCCCCTCTGGATCTTCGCCTGCGCGCATAGTAGAGATGCGGTCAAACTCTCCAAACGTGGGCTATCGATTGAATGCGTCTTCATCCTTCAACTTGTATGGATTATCAGACTGGAAATGCAGCAGTGCAGCCGATCAGATGTCTCATTCCATTTGACAGACGAAACCTTCAGTATTCATCCGTATCCCGTGGCCGGATTCGCCATTTGTAGGCTTTAGTTCGTATGTGTTTCATTCTCGCTGAAGTATATGACGTCTAATATTCAAAGAAAGTTCTTCAGATTTGCCCACATAGTAGTCGCTCTACCCTTTCTACTCGAGTATATTGCAAGCCATGCTTCCCGCACTCAGAGTTCGACCCATTTGCCTCGGTTTCCGTGTTGGCCAAGTTCGAACAATCCACAAGTTTTTCGTTCGACACTTGCCATACCGCGGTTATCAGATAAATAGACGCGGGGTATCACCAGTGTGTGCCTTTTTCTCTCAATCATAATCTATGCGTCAAGTCCTTGCTTCCCGTACTCAGAGTCTGACCGTTTCTGACCCCTTCTCCGTGTTGGCTAGCTTCGAATGAGCATCGTTCGACGCGCCAGTCTACGGATAATTTTGGGGACAATCCTTGAATGCGGTAGGACTCTCCAAGTGTGGGCTAGCGACTCGAATTTGTCCGATTCCGGCACGTAGCGGTGAAAAATTACGTTCATTGCAGAGCAGCTAGCCTAGAGGCTTATTTTGTTATGGATGAAATACTGACAGTCTAATTACTCTTCTGTCCAGATACACCTTCTGGGAAGTCTCCGATTTTTCTCCTGTTTTTAATGTGGTAATATTGTGAAATGCTTTAATCCAGAGACCCTGTTATA
The DNA here is from genome assembly GCA_023014335.1 of Galerina marginata. Lineage (NCBI taxonomy): Eukaryota > Fungi > Basidiomycota > Agaricomycetes > Agaricales > Galerinaceae > Galerina > Galerina marginata. Next base: position 3,148,116 of record JAECYW010000008.1, on the reverse strand, counting down.
CAAGGGTAGTACCCGACAAATTTTATGGCTTGTTAACAATCTGCAAGCCGCATTCTCCAAAACGAGCGGTGATTGAATACGTGATGCCCAGATTCGTTATACTGTCGGACCCACCCTAGTATAATCGCATATCAGAACAACACCTCAGACTCTAGACTAAATTTCCTACCATGGGGCATTGCGCGGCAACGCCAAAAAGAGAGGTTGAACAAGTAGCACTGTCTGATTGGACCACAGATAGTCCGGTGTTTCCTGTGATACCCAGGTAGCCTGTGAAGTCGGACGAACAAAATGAACCTTCTACATCAATAGATCACACTTTGCAACGGAAGCCACAAACGTACAAGTCGAATTTGCCTCTGGGCTGTAGAAACAGCGGAAGAATTGATCACCGCCTTTGAACTATGGAATGAGGTGAGGAATTATTACGAAGATAATATTTTCTAGGCAGATGTAGAAGATTTTACCGTAGTGCCCGAGTCTTGAATACGAGTGCAGTAAGCCGGGATTAAGCTGGAACAGTTACTTTTGCCCGTCAGTAGCGGCGCGCCTATATTTGTACAAGCAATTTGACCCAAGGCCACCTGAACTGTGAAGAAAGTCGCAAGAATAACCTGATAAATTGTAGTCATTAACTGGGTAGACAAGTCCAGTGTGTAGTAACTCACAGCTGTGCCTCCGGTAAACATTTTCAGCGTTTGCAATGAAGCGGTGAAAAAGGGAATCTGGAAGGAGAGTATAATCGGTTCTGAGGTTTAAATACTGTCAAGGTGCTCCTTTCATTCCGGCTCGTGCTTATCTCCCATGCTTTTCCACACGTCCATCTACAACTGGTACTGTTACTACGAGGAGTTTTAATTGGAGGAACAAGTTCTCGTAGGAAAAACAAAACCCGAATATGGAATGTCTCGTAGGGATACGCTGTTCGATATGGCAAGCTACTATGGAAACCCAGACTGTCAAGTTTTGTTCAGCTTTACCGAGTTACGAGTCTTGACCGCTAGAGCACAATCCCGCGTGTAGATTAAGTGTCATATACTATCCAATACTTAATTAAGGACATTTTCCTCACATATTCAGCAATAACTGGCACTCGTGTGTAGGAGAATATTACGCGGCACGATCCAATTGCTTCACACCACTTTCGCGAAAGTATTAATACATGTGCGTGTATCTTTCGCATATTATCTCGAACTCCTCTGCATCTTAATTAAAGTTTAACGCTATGTTAACCTCACTGCTTCATTCTCTCAACACAGACAATAACACTTTCCTTGCTGCGCTCGAGCACTTTTCCGCCCTACCCTGCCAGCGGACACCCGGCATTTCGATATTCCTTGACACCAAGTTTCTACCTGAAAGCTGACAACCTCGAGAGCCGAGCCCCGAGAGTTCGGCCAACCTGCTCCCGTCACTCAACCTGAAACAGTAAAATTTTGACACCTACTGTCGACGGAGCCGGCGGACGAGAAGCTTACATGGGAGTCCGGTGGCCATGCACCTTCTGTGTCCGGCTTTCCCATATTCCCAGGCTAACAGTCAATGCGGCCCACCATCACCAATCTTCCTCGTCCTCCCGAATGACTGCTTCACCTCTTCAATTCCATTACTTGGTTCGTTCGGTTCCACTGCTTCGTCAATGCAGCAGTTTCAGGCTTCAAGACAATGAAGCATCGCCCTTGCCGCTTTCCTTTCCATATCCGCCCTTTCCTATGCGCCGTCACCAGCCCGATATGTAGGCTTCAGTTCCCTGCGATGGTATTAGAAAAGAGTCAAATGTCAGCTTTTAGTCACGTGACTCCGTGGACCATATATCGGAGCTTGTGGACATATCTCCTGCACGTTGCTTGGGCATGGCTTGTATCGTATCACATCGATGTCAATATTGCCAATGTTGGTAATATTCATCCAGGAGATCGAGTCGGAAAACAGACTGGACATGATTCTGTTAGTGAGTCCTACGTTTCTCTGTCTTTGTTTTTATAGCTACTTTCATGAGTCTTCTTACACCTCTAATTTCTGTCCTGTCCTTGAAACTCAGACCCGGCGTATGATCTTGGCCGGTCCAGGAGGTGTAGGAGGCTCTCGATCCTCGATTCTTGCAGAGAAATCGCAGAACCGAGTGATCCACACAACCCCTGCGTCGTGTTTCCGTGCGAGTGATGTTAAAGTTGATGCTGCTCTCAACCCCAGCCCCTCGTCTATATTTACTCGGCTATCTTATCTTATCTGCACAGCTATGTAAACAAATGCAAACTCAACATGGAGATTACAAAGCCAAAAGCTCTGTGCGATGAACGATCCCCTATCCATCTCATCAAATTCATCTTCATTCGTGCATCCTCTGAATTATCTAACGCCTTCGATGACCGTTGATCAGACCCCACGACGCTATTTCTATAAAGCGCCGCGACCTATGCCCTCCACGAGCCGCTTCCCCTTCCGCCTCCCATTCTTAAAGTCTGCTCTATATCTGGTACCCCCTTCGCTTAGGTTAGCCTCAAATGAACATCGATTGGCGCTCAGAAGTCTACGAATGCTATATGATATGTATCGGAATGCGACTTTCCACGCGTAGGCAAGCGACTCGACTATGTCTTTGTCCTTTAGCCATGACCATCGTTGCCACACACACTGTTGCTATCTAATATCTCGTTGCAGATGAAACCTTTCGACTTTGAGCTATGAGTCTGACCACTCCTGCCCGATCTCCCGATCTACGGTTCAAGCCACTGGTTCCCATGCTCAAAGTCTGACCCGTCCGCTCAGCTCTCCGTATTGGTCACCTCCGAACTATCCGCACATTAGTTCATTGCCCGCCAGTCTACGGATTGGACGGTAATCCAGTCGAGCTGGAATGCGGTCAGACTCTCTACTTGTGGGCTAGGACTCGAATACATCTTCATCAATCATCGATCATCTTTCGGCTGGGATTACTCAGTTATATTTCTCACTCTAAAGCATGCCTTTGACAACTTCCTCATCCATTTGTGGCCTACCTGATCTACGGTTCGAGCTACTGCTTCCCCTACTCAGAGTCTGATTAGTCTGATTACTTTGCTTCTTTCTCTTTTCCGTGTTACTTAGCATCGAATTACATCGTCGATGCTCGCCAGTCTACGGAAAATGGTTTTGAAAGTGGCGAGCGGTCAGACTCCACTTGCAGGCTAGCGACTTCCGTACGTCTTCATCTTTCAGTTTTTATCGATCAAGCGATGTAGACGTGGGCCTGTGAAGTGGGGCCTGCGAATTTTTCTTCTTACCCGGCCATGTGCTGTCTATTATAACATCTCATTCCAGACTATGCCTTAACCATTTCATCATCACGCTGCAGGCTCCGTGATCTACGATTAAAAATTCAAGCCCCCTCCTATACGCAGAGTCTGACCGCTCCGCTCCTTTCTTTCCGTGTTGGTCAACCTCGAACGATCCACGCCTCATCATTCGTTGCTCGCCGACTATGGATAATTTAAGGGCTTCGGGAATTCGGTCCTATTCGGTCAGACTCTCCAATAATGGGCTAACGACTGGGGTCCATTTCACTCTTCAGTTGGTACCGCGGTTTCTGACACCAAATGCCTGCGGATAAAGCTCCGCGCATGCGTCTCTGACGTGCCTAATCTCGGAGACAGTTCTCGACGCGCATTAAGGTCTCTTATTCCATAATCTGTCCCTCAAGTCGCTGCTTCCCTTCTCAGAGTCTGACCCGCCGTTGCTTTCTCCGTAGAATCGGTCGTCGAACGACTCTTTCAATGCAACGTGCAAATGTTGTTTGACATTCTACGTGTAGTCTGCCACGATTAAACAATACGGTGGCAGACTCTGCGAGGGTGGATGTGGGGTAACGACTTGAATGTCTCCTATGTCTGCGGTGTCGCTATTCCCATTGATACCAGACAGCATGAAACTATAAGCCACGGTTTGTGTTTGCTGAAGTATCTGAAATCGGGTTGCTATCTTTCCGTTGCTTACCAATTTCCCAATCATTATCTCCGTCTGCAAAGCGATGCTTTCCCCACTCAGAGTCTTCCTTTCTCCGTAGAATTGGCCGTTGAACGATTCTAGGTCCTTCGTTCAACGTTTGCCCTTCTACAGATTCTCTAGGTCACGAGAGTTCAGACTCTCCACTTAGGCTAGCGACTTAAATTCGTCCTGTAGATAGCCGCAAAATAACCACCGCAATGTAGATCTGGCGTCCTTTGTATTTTCTTTCTTGCTCGTATTACTACTACCAATTTTCTCTAATTCCAGATGTAGCCGGCAAAATGCTCCAACTATAAATTAGTAATAGTAATAATATCATAATCTACGCCTCTGGATTCGCCGCTTCCCGGACTCAGAGTCTGACACTTCATCTATCTTTTTCTCGGTTAACATCCACTATCAATTTGTGCGGTTTGATCAACTTCTACCATACACCGTGAGCCTGTTCGCTCCTCCACACGTGAAGTCCGCAAAATCCGTGCAAGCCATGTTGCAGTCACTGTCCGGAGCCCCAAGGTTAGAGGGTATTTGCCCGTCTCCGCACCCTATCAGGACAATACAATGGATGTTGTTAATATTATAATGGGACATCAGGGTTAGAAAAATAAGTCAAAATGCCAGAGGGAAAGAAAGGTCAGGTTAAATGGAAACGAAGAAAACATACAACATTCCTGACTAAACTCCATGCCCGCGAGGTGCCACCCATCTGCAGCGCACCTATCAACACATAGGAACGGCGTCATATGTTCTGGCGGAATTGGAACGCTAGGTCCGTGTGGCAGCGTTCGCGGGCCACCGGTTCTACGAGATTAAATATTCATTCAGGCAAATAAGTAAAGTTATGTCGACAGTTTACTCACAGAAATGCTTCATCTCTACCATTCAAAAGAAATTTAACGTTTTTGTGAGCATTGGTCGCCAAAGTTCAGAACTGACTCACTTCACACAAGATGGCCCAAACCATGCTCCATCACTCGACTCAATGGGTCCAGGAGCGGGATGAGGTGGTCCGATACTAACGCTCCTAAATTCATTGGCGTAAACGTTCAGAAGGTTGGGGCCACCACAAAGCTCCGTGGCATTACCCGCACAGGGGGAAGTGCATCCGGTGAGTGCAGTGTTTCCAATACGGCCATACATGTCTGCATTGCCGCACCCTGGAAATGTTATAAGCTCGAGCAAGGTCCAACTTTAAGAATGCAAACAATATCTCACAACATTCTCGCCCAAATTCGAGGCCTGCGATCGAAAAACCTCCTGCATCACAGGCGTCGATACAACGTTCCACCGTCATCAAGTCCGATGCTTCTTGACGATGGTGGAGCGTGTGTAGGGTAGGATCGTCTCTAGTAAACGTAACGAACGAAATGGGCGACTCCTTAGCTTTCGGTCGACTGAGGCAGAAAAGCGAGGTCTTCAACTTACTGTGCGCAAAAAATGACGAACCAATTGGCACGAACTGCAGTTACTTCCTGCGGGATGACTGGTGGTCGAACAGAGTACTCCAGCATGCTACTATCACCTCCGCATATCTCGTCCGCGTTTCCCGGGCAGGCAGAGACGCAAGAGCTGTTTGCGACGATATGGTTTCCTGATCTGATGACGTTTCCGCACCCTATCGATATCTTAGGATATTAGGCCCTGCGAGTCATTTAAAAGTAGCGAAAACACGAACAGCACTGTGTTCCGGCAATCAGTCCAGCTCTAATAAAGCCATCGTCTGAACAGGTACTAATGCAGCTTTCGACTGTCATATCTGTGCTGTTACTCAGTTGGACAGACAGCGAGGATGCCCTATTTCATAAACAGGTTGGATATAGAAAGACAAGACAGTTTTATTGTAGAGGACGAACGTGAAGCAGCCATCAGCAGCGAAGTTCTGGAACTGTGAAAGCACAGTTGGCGAATCTCTTGATTCCAATGGGGTCGCCGAAGCCTATTTAACCACGTAAGAATATACGAGGTCATGGAAGTGGGATTTACTGACCCACTGGTGACAGAGAGCGACGGAAAGCAGAGTGGGGATCTTGTAAAGCATGTCCGCGTCCAAATCGGCAGATGAAGCAGGGCAATTTATAGGAACGACTATGGGCAGTTGTGCGGCTTCGCGTATGCAATTTCCTAATCAAATTCCACGTCAAAACTGCCAGCAAGCAGAACAAAAACAACATACATTTTGACGGGTGAAGTTTGGATGCAGTTCGAGCGGCATAATTTATTTGAAGGGCTTTATTTTAGAACATCTCCCAGGTCGGGAGGCATGTTCGCATGCCCCGTTTTCTTGCACAACAACTAGTCTGAAAAAGTTCATTCTGAGTTCAGTGTATTTTTTTTCCACGTCGATCCGAACCTCAATCGCACTGTCAGGGCCGTTCCTGATAGTAATATACTAATATCCAAGAGACTTACTATGTAGATGAGTTTCCACACCCCGCTGACAAAAGCCTAATCGACGACGTCCTGCGTTGGCCGATATCAACGAGTGTTATCTAGGAATGAACTGAGAAGAATCTAGGCGAGACCAGCTGTTATCTTGAAAAAAGATAATCATTTTTGGACCGCATGAGCCTGATATAGAAGACCAAACGACATATCGAACAGTTGTTCACATGTGGTTTATTCAATAATTAAAACGGCAGGCGGTCGTGATTGCGTGGGTGACCAGTCCGATTTCGATCAGCACATGGAGATCGTTAAAATCATACCTTGAGCAACGTAGACACTTCTACAAGACAGTGATACCGCTAGGCTGCAAAATTGAGAAAGTGGGTAAATCCAGTGACTTGGACTCATAATCAACTCGATGAATGGACGCTCCAGCCGTTAAATGTTGTGCAGAATGGACGGGGTACCATAGCAGCGCTAAAGCTCAGCTACATCCAAGGTTAAACCCGGTCGGCATTTGCATGCCTGAGACCAACGCCGTGAATGTGATAATGTTCACCAACAATTTCCTTCACAGCCAGCATGAGTCGATCAAGGCGAGTGACAAGTGCGAACGCCGTGGATATCCCGACGGAAAACATCCTACAAATGAATTGGTTATTTAAAGCGAAAAAGAAAAAAAAATTACACCCACAGGTATTGTTCATCTTTTAATAGATCGATCGATAGTGTCCGAGGTAGACCGTAATCTTCCTCCGCGTCTTTATGTATTACCTCAAGGCCATGGTATCGAAACATGAAGCGATCAATCAGTGGACAGGGCGTTATCTGTGGTAGTGGGCATCCCGTGCGCAAGGAAAAGGATATTAAAGCTAAGATATCTCATCAGTTGGAGAGGAATTAACTGAGTGAGAGTATAATGCCTACAAATAACGGCAAGAACGTCGCCTTGAAATGTCGGATCCATAAATCTTGTCCGCCTCAACAAAGCTCGCGACCAAGATGGATCCAGATGTTCGAGAATCGACATCAAATGCGAAAGGGAAAAAGAAATTAGGCTGTTAAGAAACGGGATTAGGGTACAACATTGAATACGAGGAATAATGTTGCTGACATCTGTAAATCCGTGACTTTCTTATATCGGTCTGCAGGCTAACGACCTCTCAGGGAAAACTGAGAATTACAAACTTGAGCCTCGAGGATGTACGCAGAAAGCGAATGATAACGCACTTCATAACCAACATTTGTTCTCATTGTGACGGACCTTTGCAACTTGTTTCGTACGGCAATCAGACTGGAAATGATTTCCTGAATCTCTGGCTCATGTTTTGTATTGGCAAACGATAGAATCGCGCAATATATGGTGCCCAATTCGGAGGAAGTTTTTGCAAGCAAGTTGCGCTCATACAACCGTATTGTAGTTGACGGCGGAAAGAATGAGGCAACACTAAGTGAGAGGAGAATGATCTCTGAAAACCCAATAGCGTAGAGGATAAAAGCTGAAACTTACAAGGCAGCAACTACGCCGCCCGTCACTGCGACAAATCGTTTCTGAGATATCAGGTCAATACCACGGCAAGTTAAGTAAACGGAACGAAAAATGCGAAACGTACCCAACCGACAGAAAATCCGAACCCAGGCGACCCTGGAACTTTAAGATGAACATCTTGATACGAATACGCAATGACCTGGAACGAAAAACAGTCAGTCCAGACCTCACTGGTAAACTCACGATTGGAGGTATTTACAAGGATAATGGTCACAAAAAATATGATGTTCCGCATTGGAGGAATCGGCCAATAGATCCTAGCGTAGAAAAAGAATGGGAAGCATACGGCGCAAACGGCGGCAAGGCCAAAAGGGTTTCCATGCCCTGATCCACAGGAAATATACCTATGAATTAGAACGGTTGGAATGGAGAATTTCCTGGTGGACAACGTATAGGCGTACCACATAGTCATACCAACGATTGCACCAAAGAAAGTACTGATGATCGCAGTGGAGATACCGAATAAGGTCTCTCCGCGAAAACAAGATGTCGTCAATTGGGCGAGGAACCTATATTGAGGTTAGAGAGGAACGGGTTCTAGCCCAACAAGAATGACATGTACTCACACTCCCCAAACGAATCGATTGTCTATACAATCCAAAAATTAGCGTAAAATCACATAAACTAGGTCTAAGATTCCATCTCTTAGAGTTTGCTTACCGTACGCGAATTCAGTCGAATTTTTTAGTAAACTCGGAAGAGAGAGGGCGACAGTCAGCAGACCCGTTTTAATTCCAAATAAAACGTGAATGGAGCCCAGGTTTGCGAATATTTTATGGATAAATCCCATGAACGACTCGATCATGTTTTGCGGCGGCAACGCATCTGGGTTTCGGCGTTTAGGAATTCCAAGATCTTCCTCTGGGTCGAGGCGGAAGGCCGGTCCAGTCGTTGATGAAGGCATGTGGGCGTCTGTAGTTGTCGATTGCGCCAGCGTGGCGTCTTCGCTCTCGCTCTCTGTGTCAGATTGGTCCTGTTTTATCCCCTGGATCACATCTTATAAAGTATGAATTTGAGGTAGGGAAGACGGCTAATAATGGGCACGAGGTCACACCTGGGTCGTCGTCATCGCCGAAATGACCTTCAGGTTCAGAAAGTGACCACGGCGTCCACGTGAAGAGTCGCTGTACAGGAGTCCAAAGCCGACATTCCTGACGTTTGTCTTCCAACCGGATGATCTCGTCCAGCTATGTACGAAATCGAATGGAATCAAATGTCATTGAGTGAAGCTGACAAAACAAGGAAAAAAATCCGGACCGCACCATCTCAAGAATAATTGAGGTTATCTGCATGAGGTTATATTGATAGACAAAGCAGTTGAACAGATATCGATGCGGAGGCATCACATCTTCCTTCTCCGGGTCTAGTGATTTCTCGTCGTCATTGCGATGAAGGCCTTCCTGCCGCTCCTTAAGTTCTTCGATTGGACTAGAGTCCTCGAATCCGTGCTGATAGGGTTCCAGAACAACATGTCTAGAAGGTAATACCAGCAACTGAGTCACCGGACCGAGAGGCTCTCAAAAGAAACCGAATAACAGACCTGGTATCCTGCCTAAACTTCTCCAGGACGTTGGCAATTTGCCCTCGAAGCTCCTTTATCTTGTCGATTCGTTCCTGCCTTCCGGTTCGTTCTTCGGCAGCGTTCTTTTCGCCAAATCCAAAGAAGGAAAACAATGGCGAAATAAGGGGTACTCCTGAATGAGAGACAGATCGGAAGAGCTGCGAGAGTCGAGCGTCTCGTACAGTTGATAGCCATCCTCCAACTGATGTCAGACCGAGGACACAAGATTCTAGGAGAGGATCGCAGCTATGCGGTAACAATAATATTCAGGTTAGACAAAATTTTCCTGTACAGATCACCGCGCGAACTTACCAGTCGTTCAATAGGCGACCGAGGTTTTCGTTCCAGTTTTCTTCATCCGGGTCGAAAAGATGAGTCGCTTCCAGGTCCAGATACCGTTGCGATTGGAAAGTTCCAACTGCGAACTCCGGTTTCCTCGCTCTAACACGCGCCAAGTTGAAGAGCGACATATGTCCATGGGAATGGGAATGGGAATGCTGCTGATGGTTTGAATCAGTTGGCAGAGAGTGACGCAGTGGGTTATGAAGGTGAAGATGTGCGTGTGAGACCGAAAGAGAATGAGAATGCTTGAAAGTTGGCGAAATCAATACTGAAGGAGATGATCCTTGTGCTACCGGTTGGGATAGCAAACTTCGACGAGACGTGGATATGGGTGATAGTGGTGAGTCAGGCTCCAGATCATGGCGACTGTTGGTTTCCACGGCCCCAACAGGTCGCTCAACGGATGGAGCTCTGGAAGCCGGTCGAGAAAGGTCGCCTTTAGGCGTCCCAGGGGTTGTTGGAGCAGGCGTCGGGCGTCCAGTCCCTGGAAATCTCTCTCTAGCTGGATCGACTAACGCGAAGAAAAGTCCGAGCCCATCAGCCCGCCCGGCCAACCGGCGAAACATGCCTTGAAACGTTTTAAAGTCTCTGGGGGAGAAGCGTCCGTAAATGAGGTCGCTTTTGAGTAACCGCCCTGCTGAGGCGAGGGGTACGAGACCTGCCTCGCATTTCTTGGTATCAGCCCTGACTGACGCGAGCAGTGGAGCAAATTCTGGAGCCGTTAAGGGGGTTGACAGAAGGGTACGGTTCTTTTCGAGCACCGAAAGGAAGGGAGAAAGAGCGCTGGAGAGGCGACTTGTGAAGCGTGCTGAAACAGTGGAAGGGAAGATAACGATGGAAGCGAGGAGTGATATGGCAGTATGGAGGGCGAGTGGTAGCAAAATTGCCTTTCCAATGAGGTAAAATGGGAATGGGAACAACACGCCAGTCGTTAGACTAATATCTGAGGGAGGATAAGCAATTGTTATACGAACTGAGGGATAAACCTACCAATGCATAAACATGCGAGGACGCAGGGGAATAAATAAGGCCCAGGGCCTTGCTTCGCGCGAAATGAAAGAAAGACGCCACTGCCAATGAATATGAAAACTGCTATGATGACCGCGGGCCCTGCTTCGATGTATCGTCCGTCGACTGCTTGGAACAGCGTAACGTTTGGTACTTTGACACGACGAGCGAGATTCGCACAGAAGAGGCCGAAACAGCACCACCTAAATAAGAGGTAGGTAGATGTTGACGAATGTGAATTTCACGCACTTACGCCCATGCAACACTTGCAAACAGCAAAATCAACATTTCACGTTCGAATACTTCAATAAACGGCTCTGCAGGAGGCGATAACACAGCAGCTAAAAGAAATCTCAGCCAAAACTCGGCAATATAATGTTGAAGACAAGCAAAAAGAGAGGCGTACCAATAACAATTAAAAAACCTGCGTTCCCCAACAACAGCTCAATGCTGGGAACCAAGAACAGCACCAGTGACACCCATGCGACCACCGCACACCGTATTGCAGGTTTGAGGTTGCTCCAGTTCAAATGCTGAGGAATCCAGGCGCAACTGTTCTGAAGGTAGCCCACGATTGAAAGAAGCCAAGTTGGTGCAAAAAAGTCAACACCGTCAGAAGAAGTTGAAGAGTTGTCAGATTTTCGATCTGCGACGGCAACTGTCTTCGTGTTGGGTTCCTTTGACACGTTATTAAGTGTCGGTTTAGCCCTTCCTAGTGATGGGTTGCGATCTCCAGCTGTTGGCGTGCTGGACCCCTTTTCAACGTCGAAAGGGTTTGAGTTCTTGACATCGTCATCGGGTTTGACGTCGTTCATAATCGTCTAGCCTTCTAGGCCTTGCCCAAAGTAAGCTGAGGAAGAGGTAGAGAGAGTCCTCAAAATAAAACCAAGGCAGACGCAGAATTTGACGACGTCGACGGTCGGGGTCTTCTGTCCATGCTGCACCAACATCGTTTCGAATAGGGTCCATCAGAATGGAGTAGCAGCGGGTGTGAAAACTCGGCGTTTGTCGGCGACGACAAAACGCCATGGGAACTTCAGAAAGCTTGCGGGCCGTTCTCCGCATGACAAAATATATAGGGGTAAATAGCGCAGAATACAATATCGATTTTGTCTGGAGTCCGATGAGGCTTCTGAAAACCGTATATCTACGACTGCTACCTCCAATTCCAAGCTGTTCTTGATAAACCTACAAAAAAGAAGTAAAAGGGCTGCCCATGCTTTCGACTTCCCAACCGTGCCTCTTCACGCGCTCCGCCCATCTGTCGGCGCGTATTCCACAATGGCAGCAATCCTTGAGGTAATGTTTCGCGCCATCTACAAGGCAGTCAAAGTTTAAAAATATCGCCGCCTCGCGCTTTACTTGCGACAGGACCACGTTCCTAAATTTCCGCCACATTTTACAGTCCTTCTCTCCACCACGGTGAAGGACGGGCGGTGGTTCATTGTAGCAATCGTCAAATAACCCAAGCCAATGCTCGTTATATCGTCTCTAAATAATTGAATTGAATTCCAGAGCGCGAAATCAAGAAACCTCGTACCCAAGCAGCCTGCAGGTCTGGGCGTTGGTACAATCCAACAGGAATTCGGTTACTCAAATATTTGCTTTGAACCGCAATTCGCGCTGCATCGTTCATTAAATTATGACAGCCATGCTTGGATGCGTATTGAAACACTTCAACGCATTTATCCTTTACGAACGATCTGGAAACCCACATTGGAAATGTGGAAGACAAATAAGGCGACAAATGACTTACTTCATATACACCTTACATATCTCCGTCGCTGAATAAACTTCATACTTCTCCACAGCTTCTGCCAGCTGACTCAAGGCTTCAAAAGAGACCTTGCTCAAGTCCGGTTGACGGTGGTGATGGACAAATCGAAGAAAGAGTGCAAGCGCCTCGGAGTCAAGATCAGGTATCGAGACATCTTCTCCATCGACTGGCGCGATATGTAGCGGGAAAGCCCCAGTGAACTCGCCTAGATTTTGGCAGTGGGTACCAAACCGAGATCCATCAGATGACACGAGGACAATGTCGGCGCTTAATGGACAGTTCGCTACAACTGAATGCGGTGTCGATATCATAGTATAGCCGGCATCTTAAATGGACTTACCAGTACACGCGGGTATAGCGAGCTGGGGAGTTTCTTCGCTGGACTCATGTAAAACATCAGACTGGTTCATGTCGATGGATGGGTGTTGGGAAAGAGCGTGGTAGCAATGCAAAATTCTGGCGGCGAATTCGAACATGCCTTAAGCTAAAACTAAGTGAGGTTTTACCCGCTTCCACAACCTTCCATTGGCCCAAAATCTCAACCTATAGGGTCCATAGAGGCGAGCGGCAATGCTTGATTTGACTGCTTCGAACGGATCGCGCGGCCTTCGGAATCGGCAAAACGGATCAATAATTCAAAGCATCAATACCTCGAAGTTTGTCATGGTTAAAGGAATAGAGGTCGTTTTTGTCTATCAACTTGACCTGTTCTAGACCTGCCCGTGGATGTCACCGCCTAATTATTATCATTGGGTATATTTGAAAACTCGTGAATGCTTCTCGGGCGGAGCTTAGTTGAAAATATTTTCGAGCTCTGTCGCTTTCTGTTGGATACTTCCTCGTACGACAGGCTTGGGATGGTTTAACTCTCAAATTTGAAATTTCTCACTAGAAAATACCACAAGAAGGAGGTGGTACTTCGTATTTCCCAGAGGAAGCGCTACCAATGACACTGGCACTACTATATAACCGCTGTCTCATCAAAATAAATGTTGAGCCGAATATATTCCTCTTAGCAAAGTCGTTTTACGTTTTCTCATTGCTACGTCGCCGTGGCATTCCGTACATTCAAAGCTCATCGACGTACGGTACTTAACACCAACTCAAATTCAATTTATGACCTAAGACTCGACCCGAGAAAATTGTTGGAGGAAGCAAGTCCCCGTCATTGCCACGGTCGAATTCCAGTCTTTTTATAGGATTTATTCCTCCCATATAGGTGTGGTTCGTAATCTTAGAAGTTTTGCCGCACGTTTATAAAGCCTTTCCGTCTTTGAAGAAGGAAATCGAGCTTGTTTTCGTCGCTGTCATGCATTACCTACCGGCTCTGGCCATCGCATTATCTCTCATCTCCCGAGCACTTTCACAAAACATAGGCAATTCAGCTGCTATCCCGCCTGGGGCAGTGGTATGTTCAATTATTAATAATATCCTAGAAAGTAATCGTCATCTCCGCAGTCAATCCCACCATCTTCATTCGCAGTATTGGGACAAAATGCAACATTCCGACAGAACGGTTTCGTTGAACACTTCAATCCAACCAACTCCACTCCTCCGTTCTTTCAAATATTCCACCCAGACTTCCTTTCCGTCCTCGGTCCCAATGCCTTCGTTCGAACCATAGCCGCGAACGCCACATTTGCATCTGGTTTTGCCTTTGAGGCTCCCATTTTCAATGCTCCCACCAATGAGATCTTCTTCGCTAGTAGCGTCTTCGTCCCGGAAAGTAGCTTTACGCACAGCAATCGGATAAGCAAGATTAATATGACACTTGTCGAAATTGCTCTGGCGGAAAAGGTGGCTGATATTAACGTTCCTTTTGAAACAGTGAGTTATCTCATACTCAATTATTCACAAGCTAAAATTCGAATCCATGTTATACAGCTCGCTCTTCCAGAAACAGTCCAAATTACAAACGGCGGGACTGGACCGTTCCAAGGAGGTCTCCTTCTCACAACTCGCGGTCGAGGGAACCTACCTTCGGCCCTTGTCCTCGTCAATCCTAAGGCACCTAACAATGCTACGGTGCTGCTTGACAATTTCTTTGCTCGCCAATTCAACTCCATGAATGACCTCAAAGTTCATCCTAGTGGGAATATTTTCTTCACCGATGACAGGTGCCTTTTCTTTCAGCAGCTCTCTTCAAAGGCTAAATCCCATCTCTAGTTTAGGATTTACGAGTGACCAGAAGCCTCCACCACTTTTACCGAGTCAGGTTTATATGTTCGATCCGAAGACGGGACTCGTGAGGATGGTAGCTGACAACTTCGTAACTCCAAATGGCATTGCGCTTAACCCCTCGGGGAAGATCGCCTATGTGTATGAATTTCTCCTTTTCGTGAGGGATCACTCTAAATAAAATCCACTAGAGGCGACTCGGCCGGGATCACTAATCAGACTCTCCCATCAACCGTGTATGTCCTCGAAAGCGGTTTTTTATCTACAAAAATACAGATTTACTGAGGGAATGTCCAGTTATGCCTATGACGTCGATCCGGAGACTTTCGCATTCAATAATCGACGGGTATTCACCTATATAGATTCTGGTGGCCCTGATGGAATTCAAGTTGATACCAAAGAGAATGTGTATGTTGCTAGCGGAGATGGTGTGCAGGCGAGCAAAAACCACTTACCTGTACGAAAGTACGCTCTAACAACGACTTTGCAGATTTTCAGGAAGGATGGAGTACTGCTTGGTAAGGTGTTCATTGGATCTGATGTCGCCAACATGGCCTTCGCAGGAGACGGAAATCTTATTGTCCTGGCTAACACGAACATATTCCTTGCCAAAATTGCGGCTAAGGGGTCTCTTGTAACGTCATAAACTCTTCGTTTAGCGATGTTTAATTGTCTCTCACGAATTTCACGATGCTCCAACATATGCTGTCATGATGTTTTTAACACTACCTAACACAAAAATGCGAGTTGACACGACCTCTGAGACCACACCGTCCTCTCCCGTAGATGGCCTGCAGATTGTATACAGAAAGAACTTCGTAAACTACGTTCATTGGAATGCCTTTGCGGTTCCTGGCATCGGATGACCTGTGACAGTTAACTCGGACAGCCGGAGAGTGAACACATTCCTACCCTGCCGCAGCAGGGCGAGCAGAGAAAAAAGTCCAGCGAAGGCACATATAATCAAAACTATTGCCGATGCATGAATAAAACATAGACGAGATATCAGAAAAGTAGACTTACAGCCAAAACAGCTTAACCATTCGGACCCGTGTACCACCGCAACGATTTTGCAGTGGGATGGCACGTCCAACCCTGCGGAAACAACACCCACACCCTGTCCACGATTACAGTGCCTAAAGGGGCCGAAGAACTCTGAGATACCAGTATGGGCACATACGAACCACAGGAGAAGGAAGAGTCCAAGGAGAGGCAGTTCGACGGTTACGGTAGAGAGGAACGCTAGGCGCTTCTCTCGTCTGTTTCTAGTTTTTCGTTCGATAATCGTGCTTAAATGCAGAAGATCAGTGATGGAAAATGGCGGTATCGAAAGTATGGGCGTACATTGTTGGGATGACCAGAAGAGTGATGATGCTCATGGCGAACGGAAAGGTGAACATCGCATCTAAACAAGATTTAATGCCAATCCATCCATTTCCCTTCAGCGCTTACAATGGAACATCGGAGATGACTTCGAGTTCAAGAAAGCCGATGAACCAAGGACGACAAGGCTCAACAACGTCACACCACCTGGATTGGTCGAGGAATGGAACATGAGGTAAGTTCGTGTAGGTATTCAAGGAGGAAATACCGACCAAGAATCACCAAGCGCAGAGTATTGAGGAATCTCATTGTAGCCGATGGTGATGGTTAGGAAGGAAGTTGGGAGTAAAGTGGTCCTGGACTCCTGGCTGGCGACCAGCCTACCTGGGAGTAGGGGTGAGGAATCGTGTGCCGTTCCTAGAATAGAATAGCTGCGCAATGGACCGAAAATAAACTGACATTCAAACTCCTCGACAAATCATGCACCATATCTGTCAATTCATCGCCGAGGTGCCCATGATCCGGATTCAAGGCGGCTAGCCGGTCGATGTGCCTCCCTCTGCCTTTGAGCTGCATGAAGGCATCATAGGGGAGGCGAGTAGAAGTCTGGATTTAACCAACCTCCAATGAGGCCTAGCGCCAATGTTCTGAGAAGGGGAAATCATCGATCATCTGTGAACATGATGCAAGATCGTACGAGGCTTGACAAGTCAACAAAGCCCAGTAATGGGGGAGGGGGAATAACTGCGGGCCCATAGCAACTCGAAACGAACTTAATTTTGTTAGAGTACAGTCCCATTCTAGCAGTACGAGGCTGGCTCAGAAGCTCAGGAATGCGTCGCATGGATCGCTGCACTCAGGGTTGTGCCACTGATAATATTTAGTCCCAAGTGCTATCTAATCTAATCCCGCCTCGGGCAACTCGGACCAGTGGGTCATCGCAATTCGATGACAGGTACCTCTGGAGTCTGAATGACTTCGATCCAACGCTTACCCCTTTACATCTTCCACTTTCGAAATCAACAAATCAAGTGTGAGACTCGGAGAATAATGAATATATATACATATCTCAATCCATGTTAGTTGGAAGCATTGAAATGCAATTATAAACCGGAAACAAAATGAAGGTAGCCCACCGAGAGGCGTAATCAAACAGACTTTATGGCTACTTGCGTTTCTATGTCCGTCTGTATGAAAATAGATTCACAAGCACTCTTCTGGTAATTCGGGTGACCATTCCTTGGCGAAAATACGACGTCCAAACGCCCACCGGCTGTAATATTTGGACAGAGTGCCCAAAGATCCGCCCGAGAATTGACGCCCAACAACAATGGCTGGAAAAGTGAGCCAACGGGATTCACTGGGTTGGCCTATAAACGCAGTCACGCGTTAGGAGGGATAAGCCACAAAGACTTTATCGCATACCATCCAACAGTATCCATTGAAAAATGTGGCCCCAGGAATTCCGAAAACCGACACAGGAGAGTCTCCCGGATTGACTATGAAAGATGCCGCTTCCTGTCCATTCAATATTCCGGGGCCAACAAGTCCCAAATTCGTGTTGTCGAGGCAGAGACCATTATTGCACCCCTATTGTTGGAAATGGTTAAGGATGAGTTTTACGTCAGAATAGGGACTTACCGATAAGATATTGAAGCCATGGGGAAATGTCGCATCCGATAATCCACTTAGCAAGGGCACATTCGGAATTGACGAACCATTTTGAAATACAGGCCTTAAGAGGACATCCCCGACGATTTTTGTTGCTAAGCAGCTCTGGAAGTTAACTGGCGGGGCCGAGGTATCTTGGTAAATTGATATTTGGGTGTGACCTTCGCCGTTGTTTGACCCAGAGGAACCACAAAATTCAGTAGGGTCTCCGGTGCATGCGACAAGGCAGTTATTGTCCGCTACTCTTACACCTCCTAGCATTGCATTACCACACCCTTATATAGCGGCGGATTAATTTGTTAGTATTTGAACAGCTTTGAGAAGTTAATTGTACGTACAGCATTCCCCCCCATTCTCCAACCCAGCAAGGGCAAAATTGCTCGCTTTACATGCCGCAGTACAAGTCTCGACTGATACAGGCCCAGATATCCCAACCAAGCGTTGAAGATCGCGAGCGGCAGGCGCTTGTTCAACCGGATCAAGCTCACTTTTCGATGGTTCTGTCAGTCTGACGAAAATCGAATTCGAGATGGCGAAGCGACTCACGAAAAGCAGCCTTTGTACTGCCAAGTATTGACGAAAGGTTTATTGGCAGGGTGGATTACATTCGGTGCAGAGTTTGCGAATATGGTAATAGTACCCATTCCACCACATGTTAATGTGCTGTCGCCCGTGCAGGGGTCATTGCAAGCGCCGTCGGGGGAGCTGATGTTGGTTTGCATCGCAAAATCGCACCCTGAAATAGAAAATAAGGCATTTAACGATTATAAGATCATAGAGCGAGCACGTACAGCACTCCTTTCGACGAGGACGAGTTATCTTTGTGAGTTTCATTCTTGTTGATAATTATAAATACATACATTTTGGAACTCGACTCCAGCGAAAGCAAAGTTTCCAGGAGTACAAAGATTCATACACGCTGCGGGCGTCATATTCGCACTTGTGAAAGAAGCCTTGAGCAAGACGCGGATCCCTCCCTGGTCTCTGCAACATTCAGATAGCAACAAATTTACAGGAAGTGCTGGGTCCGAAACTTACTCACACGAAGCAACCAAGTCGCGTCCAACCAGGAAGTATTGCATTCGGGTTAGAGGACGATTGTCGAACGTCTAGAGCCAAAGTAGGTTCCGTTTTTCCCTAAAAGGCTGGGTGATCAATGGGAGAATCTCTAAGGTTTGTTATAATTAGAACGCAGCTCACCCAAATCGCGAGGAGCATCGCTGCAACGACGGAGGTGAAAAACCAAGTTGGCATCTTGAATGATACGTCGGAGCGAGTGTAGATGTTAAGCGGCTTTGAAGACAGGTTATATATCTACAGTGACGGTCAATTGATCCCAACGTCGAGCGGTATAATAATATAGCCATCCCGTTGTCTCAGGAACATTAATCTGGGGATAACTGCCACATGTCGGTGTCCGTCAATTGAAAGCACTCGATGAGAATACCAAGGAAGTACAGTTTGTCATTTCGACTGTTCGACACCACTGCAAGCTCGGGCTCATGTAGAAGATGTCTGGGTAAACTTCGGTTAGATTAGTGCGCCCGGCTCTTGACACGATTCAAACACACCTAAGATATCAGCGACCTTTCCCCACAGTCGAGGCAAAGATGGAAGTTCCTGCTCACTTGAATAGCTTCTCCTGTAGGTTTGGATCCATGGACCCGTTATTAGTTGGATGGAGATATAGTTCTAACCCCTTCTCTTCATTTCGAGACCGGAAGACGTTATACAGAGTTTGCTGAGTGCCCAATTGCAAGGGTTGTTCGTCGGTTGAAAATAACCAGATAATCAGGAGATTCTTTAACCACATCAAGGGTGAACTCACGCTGCCATTTTCGAAGCTTCGATGAGGAAATAGATCTACCGGGCACCGTTGGCCGCTGTCATTCATTGAGGATAACGCGAATGAGTCTCCTAACATGCCATTGCCGCAGTGCCCAGTCGCGTAGTAAATTCTGGTTAAGCCCTGGCTAAAGCGCCGAATTTTTTTGAAGCCTGGAGAAAAAAGATGAGATAAGGAAGCACAATACTGGACATTCAGACATGCATCATGCTTACAGGAAATCGAAATCAGGAAGAACGAGGAGACCCCAGCGGGGTTCTTACCTGCCTTGTCACCAGATTCTGGTGACGGCGTCCCGAATTTGGCAGGCGGTCACGATCCTCTGGTGACGGCTAGCGCGCTCACCTAAAGTCGTCGCGTATTCTCTTTTCTCTGTACCACCGCCGTTTCTCTCTCTCTTTCTCGCCTTATTTTATTTATTCGCGTCTAGTGTACCATATGTGTATCTAATCTGCCCAACATGAGCCTGCGTGACGAAGATAACGAAGCCTGCGAAGCCCTGATACCCCCATCAAGCAGAAACGCACCGCCGGCATCAACGCCATCAAGTGTTGATGTCCAGATTGATCCCGCGCTTCTCTATGTTGACTGCTTTCCTGCCCGGAAGCCCGATGGCAGCCTTGTGTCGGAAGGAGTGTACAAAGCCCACCTGTAAGTCCGTTTGCCCAAGGTGCACATTCTTCATACCTCACCTTCTCTTCAGCCACACCATAAAGAAGAGAGAGCCTCTGCGGGCAGCATGCTCTCACCTTCAGATTCGTTGTGCGACGCGCTCCAACCTTGGTTTCCTGCGGAGCGCCCTCCTACGACACTGGTAAGATTGGTCCTACATCCTTAAAATTATTTCTCATCAACAAGCCTACAGGTACCCTACTCGAGCAACCATAAACCCTGCGCCAGAGCCTGGCCCGTCTAAAAGCCTCTCCATTGTCATCCCGTCACGCCCATCTCGACCACCTCAATCTTTGGGTCTACCGACTGACCGAGCCGATCAGGAAGCCCTTGAAGCAGATGTTGATGTCGACGATGTCACATTGGCGAGGGAGTATGATGTGGGCGACGGTGTTGCTGAGTCAATATTTGGAGCCCTGGACACAGGTGGCCTTGAGGATGAGGATGAGGACAAGGAAGAAGACTCCGACGACTCCGACGACGAAAACCTCGATGATGATGGTATGATTATTACTTGATCTGTCCAACTTAAACTAAACTAACTAAACTAACCCTTCTAGAAACCTATAAGAGATTCCAGACAAGTGTGCGCGTGTCCGCAGCTCGAAGAACAGAAGCAAATCGGCGGGCAGGGGGAAGAAAGACGCAGAGGTCGATTGTCAAATCATGGAACGTAAGTACGGTGCTATCATTTTTGTTTTTGTGTCTTCATTGCACTTTTGTTCTAGCTTTTCAAGAATGAAGCGCTTGCGGCAGGCAAGATTCGGGACGACATAGTTGATGAGCACGCGCTGCTACTATTCATCAACTTCTGCGCAGGCCGTTGCAAGCGTAACCGTAGAGGAGAGTACATACTGAATACTCGCATTGGCGCAGTAAGTTTTCTGCCTTTATTTTAGACCCGTACATGACCTGTTCTCCACAGTCTCAGATCAAGAAAGAATTTTTCGGTGCCTTGCGTATCCGAAAGGTGCAAGACGCTCGGGATCCTACTTTGAACACCACGCGTCCTGCTACAACTGTCCATGTGTATGACGCTGTAAAGACTCGCATGGATGAGGCATTGAAAAATGCACGCGAGTAAGTAACGAGTTCATAAAAATTAGAGCCATCTGACCAACTTTTCGTAGAGGCCTTATTCCTGCGGAAGACGCCCCCGACATTATCGCCAACACATTTCTTGCCCAGCTGTCAGACGACACCCTGACGCGAATTCGGTACGGCTTTTTGGACCACCGAGAACGTATGTCTGTTCCGGCTGAACTTGACCACCACCGCGATACTAACTTTTCCCTAAACTTCTTCAGTTAAACCTACTATCAACGGACATCTGGCGTGGACGATGATGAATGCAAGTGGTAACCGAGGAGACGACATCCGCGCATTACGGCTGTGTGAGATGCAGCCCTATCATTTTCTCCACCCTAACGGTGAAACGACTATACCGGCCGTTCTCGGTTTGCAGTCGGACATGGAACAGAAAGCACGTTCCAAAGGAATGAAGACGGTAAGAAGTTCTTCTGTTTAAACTCCACAGTACAATTTAAATACTCGTTTAGACAATAAACCCTACCTACACATGTTTTATCGCCCACAGGAACCCCGAAATGTGTCCGCTAGGAGCTTTTAGCTTATACTTACACTATATCCATGACGTAGCAAGTATAGATGAAAAATATGATGTTGATTACACTGTGAACAAGTCATGGCGCTCTGTGAGTCTTTCCAGTTTGTTTGTAAAATATAACTTACCCGGTACTCTTTCAGATTAGACTGATCCATGGATCGTCTGCAACTGTCCCATACAATGAAACCGCCCTTCAAAACCTGTTCTGTCAGTCTTACAAGAAGGCTGGTGTTGAGTCCAACCTAAAAGCTCATCTCGCTCGCCATATGCTTGGGTACCACCAGGAAAAGATGGGGTATGTCTCTCGTTTAGCCCTATAGTTTTTTTAGTAATGAGATAAACAGTGTACGAGCTGAGGACACATCCAAACTTGGGTGGTCTCGCGATACATATCAGAATACATATGCGCCAGCGCTCCCGAAGCCGGTACTAATTTTCTTCTTGTTGTTGTTTATCATATGCTTAGTCTATGAATGTAGGCAATCTTGGGAGCTCACGGCTATAGAGTTCATGAGACGTACAACCCAGCTTGGACCCAAGTTGAGGTCCCCTTGCCATTCCTAGCACTGGTTTGCCCGATGGCTGAAGCAAACGTCCAATTGGTGAAAGGTAATAGGTTGCTCGTATAGTGTACCTTGCAGTTTAACCAAATTAAGCTTAGGGCTCAAGGATCGTGTTGGCGCAACAAATTATTGGGAAATGGTCATTTCCCTTTGCCCTTATCTATTCCAAGTACGTCTTTTTCAGTACCACAATGTTAGGTTATTCACAGCTTTCATATAGGCCGCCGCCGCAATCTTCCAAGTTCGGCCTAATTCCAAGATTTTCCGGTTACCTGCTTTGGCTCGAGATGACGTTCAGCTCTGGATGCGAAATACTTTCCCTATCCAACTCGCCACAATCGACTCAAATGTAACTGACCCGGTAAACCTTGAACGCCTTCAAAATGAAATCCTGCGTAAATCTCTTGAACAACTTCGGCAAGAGAGTAGCCTGCAAAATCAGGTCCTTCGGAATAGTATGGTGCAAATTGAAGAGCTCAAGAAGATCATCCACCGCCGAACTTTGCAGTGGACCCCTGCAAAAGCTATTCCATACAATAAGGACTATACATCCCATCGGTCAGCAGGCGTCGTTGCCTCTGTCTCTCGGCAACTTGAATTTCAGGTTGACACATGTTACCCGCCATCAGCCGCAACCAGTCTCGAACCTGCACTTGTCATCGACTCGGAAACTCGGGCTTCAGAAGACACGGGTGTATACTGTGCGAATGATGATTCTCTTCGTGGGTTCGTTGTGCCATCGCCTTCTTTGCCCACCTCTCCACGTCCACGCACCGAAGTGGACCTTGTATTGCCGCCTGTCATTGCCTTTTGTGCACCGGGTCAGTCAAATATAAATATAATCTATCTTCAGACTACTACTAATCATCTGCTCATTTAGGTGAAGATCTTCTCATGCATCATCCGGTTTTAGGGCAGGGATCAATTCAATGGAACGATGTCTTCACGCAAATCAAGCAGCCCGGGCCTCTTTGGGACACTTGGAAGCCGTCGAGGACTCTTGACCAAATGTCCATTCAAGATGTCTGGGATTGCTATAACGTCGGTGAGAGTGTTCAGGAGAATGGAAGGAAGACTGGCATTAAACCTCCACTTCGGTTGGTTGAGCAAAAGTTTGGTTCGGAATGGCGCAAGGAAGAAAAGGTGATCCAGCATTGCAGTCCATTTTACGAATGTAGCTGATCTCTCTTTAGAATCGAAAGGCCTGGCAACGGTTTCGCGAGATCCCTGAGTGGATTGACATCAAGATAAAGAGTGGGTTTAATACAGCACAAGCGATGGCCGAGCTTGAAGAAATGAGATGCGTGCCCGGTAAATTGCGCCGTCTAGGAACAAGCGCGCTAGCCGAGCTTCTTGCTACCAATAGAAAAGCAGCTGCCAAGGTGCGTTGAGTTAATTAACCATGTAAAACCGTGGATGTGACTGGCTTATTTTTTCAGTCCGAGAAAACAAAGGGCAATTCAGCATCAAACTCGGGTGGCTCAGATAACGGAGAGGTGGTGTCAACAGCAACAGGTTCAAAGCGTCGGGCCCTGACAGTCGGTGGTCGACCCAAGCCTAAAAAATCACGAATTCACAGCTAGTGTGTGCGATAATTTGTACTATTTGTCTTGTTCCTTTGGCTTTACTCATTTGTATTCACTCATGTTTTGTTTGATCGTCAATACAAGCATTTTGTTGATAGGCTCTTAGATTTGTTTGAGACATAAGTTTTGACTCTCCTCCTCTCCACATCTTCCACCTCAAGTTTGCTTCCCTAACGCAATCCATCTCAGTTCCAACATGGGTATAAACGGTTTATGGAAGGTGCAAAGCAATGCTTCTCTTCAAATGAAAGAAAAAACTGATGCGAGACCGCAGCTAATTCAAACAACCGAAAAAATCACCACCATTCAAGATCTTGCCGTGATTGAGGGCTATGAGCGAAATGTACGAGGGCATCATACACTTGTTATTGGGGTTGACACAGAGTACGTTTATTCATATGGTTATAACTAACAAATTTACGTTCACAAGTGCTATTATGGCACAGTGCATCGGTGCCGCGCATCCCCAGGGCCACGTCCATGGCCCTGGACATCTCCAGATTTTCTTTTACAAGCTTTGTAAATTTCTACGCAGTCCAGTGACCTGGGTTTTCGTTTTCGACGGCCATGACCGTCCAACCTTAAAGCGCGGAAAGATTGTGCCAGCGTCTAAAACACCGTCTTGGGTTGGTCCCTGCAAAACACTCATCGAATGCTTTGGTTTTCATGTTCATCAAGTGCGTATGATTTACCCGCACCAAGTAATCTGTTTCTTCTCATCATTCACCATTCACCAGGCTCTCGGCGAAGCTGATGCTGAGCTTGGCCAATTAAGCTCTCGGGGCCTAATTGATGTTGTCCTCACTACCGACAGTGATGTTTTTGTTTTTGGGGCCTTGGCAGTACTTCGAAGGTTTGTTTTCCTCGAGAATGGTGTAATGATTAAGTTAATTGTCTTTATAGCACCACTGTGAAAGCCAAACCAACCGAAAACAAGGACGAGCTTGGTCTTTACACTGCGGATGCTATTGAGGCCATAGAGGGCCTAACACTCGGAGGACACCTGTTGATGGCTTTGATGATAGGCGGTGACTACTCCGATGGTTTAGCGGGATGCGGCCAAAAAACTGCCCATGGTCTCGTAAATTGTGGCTTTGGTGACAGCCTTCTCCTCGCGATCAATACCTTGGATGGTGATAACTTGCGCACATTCTTAAATTCTTGGATCTGTGATATCCGCAAAGAGCTGATTTCCAACAGCCGTGGTTTTCTTCCCTCTTGTCGACTGCAACTTGCGGCATCTATCTCTCAAGAGTTTCTTTCGCCGCAGGTTATTGAGTTTTACGTACGGCCTGTGTCCTCGTTTTTCCCAACACCTGGACCCCTGCCAACACCTTGGAAACCTGGTAGTATTCGTATCAACAGGCTTGCCAGTTTTTGCGCAAATGACCTTGGTTGGAAGGAAGGGACTGGACTACACAAAACATTTCACGCCAATCTTTGGGAGGGCGTATTTCTTCAAATGTTAATTTCGGTACGCTTCCGAGTCGTACCTATTGTCTAGAATTATACTGACTCGGACTTTCTCCAGCCATGGGTCTTGTACGACTCACTGACCCACATTATGCGAACCAATAACTTACAGACAACTATATACGAACTTCAGCCAAAGCCCCGACAAACACGTCACCTGTCGTCTATTAAATTCTGGTACCGCGTCCGGATTTCAACCGAGTACTTCGTCAAAATGATGGGCCTATCCCCGGGGACATCAGGAGACGACAAACTCAATGTCTGGGCTCCAACGGTTTTCTTTCCTCCGACTATCGTTCCTGTGAAGAAAGAAAAACAAAAAAAGTCAGTATCAATTCAGGATTGTGGCCCTGTGCGTAGGCTCTCGTCCATTGTGCCAGTTCCGATGGTGCCTCTTAGGCTGAGGAGACCGTCTCCAGTCGTTGAGTCAACTTCCAAACTTTACAACTCTTTACTTCTGGAAGCTTTGGACTCCGAGGACATTGACGCCGCACAACAAGGAACCCAGCACTCGATAAGCTTGCAAGCGCCAAAATTCCTTGGTACCATTGACCTAACTGTCGACGAACCCCAAGCCGAGTCTTCTGCAATGGGCGCTCAGCGCTGCAACCCCACCAACACCATGATGGCGGTGGACATTGATCTGACAGGTGATGAACCCGATGTGGGGTCGTCTGCGAGAGCGGCTTCTCACTACAAAAGGGCGGAAGTAGACAGCAACGACGGCGAGGTGATTGATATTAGTGATTGATATTCTGTTTATTACAACTTCTTAACACAACGGGACTGTATTTAATCTACTTGCCCGAATAAATGATGCCTGAATATCAATTCACTACATATAATGATCTTCACGCCTGCCTTCAACTTCAACTTCTTCAACTTCCCTGAAGGCATCAACCGAGGCGGGCAAGCAACGGAGCATGGGCTGCTGTTGATGTTGGATGAGGCACATGGCGAGGACGGAGGGTCGGAGGGTCGGTAGGTCGGCACCCCGCCAAAGTGTTGTGACCGCCGCGCGCAGCCGCCAGCGAACGCGTGGTGACGAGCGGCGCAAGGCCGAGGGAGGGAGGGCAGCCAAAGCGCTGTGACGAGGGCCAGAGAGGAGCGGACGGGAGAGGATGACGTAAGTGTGGCTGTGTGTCAACCCGGCCGTCCCAAGGGAGGGACGACGTCACCGTGTCACGACGAATGCGCCTGAGAACATATCTTCCAGGTCATGCATTCATGGTCGATAGGATGAGCCACATGGTGGGGTGAGAGAATGACGTAATTTTATTCGTATTACATAATTAGCATTGGTCCTTGCTCCTGACTTGCTTGCTCCTCACCAACTACTTACTTCCAAATGACCTGATCTTGTTCGCCTTAATTACCACTGGCACTGGCATGCTCCCAGAGCGAACATCTGTGCTTATTGTAGGTGCAGGCCCAGCTGGGCTTGCAGCTGCCATTTCCCTTCTCCATCATGGATGCAAGGATATTGTCATCGTGGACGCCGTCGAACGGACACCTGATACTTCCCGAGCGATGGCGATACACGCAGCCACTCTGGAGGTCCGAAACCCTCTAAATATGATGCAATTCACTCATTTCTTTGTTCAAGGCACTTGAATCCATCGGGTGTGCCGATAAACTCGTCGAGCTCGGTATTAAAGGCGAGAGTTTGAATATTTGGAATCGAACAGCAAGGTTCTTCACTTTGGACGTTTCAGTGCTTGCCCAGTATACGAAATACCCTTACGTACTCCTTTTGCCGCAAAATAAGACCGAGGACGTACTGGAGGAGCATTTGAATGGCCTCGGAATCTATGTTCAACGTCCCTATAAGGCTGTCGGGATCAAAGGTGACGTCGATGAGCTGGGCAACACTGAAGTGCTGTTTGAGTCAGGGGAAGTTATCAAGGCTCAGTATACTATTGGTGCAGATGGCGCTCGGTCAGCGGTGGGCACTGTGCGCTCGTCGCTCCTCTTCACTTCCTCACTAACGCCGTTTCGATGCCAGATCCGCCAGCTATCTGGTATCGGGTTTGCCGACCCTGACGGTCTTCCCGTCGACGAGTCGCTGGCTCAAATCGTGCTCGCGGATGTGACATTCTCCGACGAGTTGCCCACACTCCCAACGAATAACGTCATGGCTACTATACATGGAGGCGCCTTCTTCCTTCTCATCCCACTCCAAAAATGGAGCACGGACAACCCCAACTCAGAGTCACAGGACGCGATTTACCGCATTGGGTTTAACGTCCCCGCCGCTCTCGGACCACCGCCCTCCAAACCGTCGCTCGAGTACCTCCAAGATCATTTAAACACACACGGACCGCTGAGTTTCTCCTCGGATCCCACTGTTAACCCAAACCCAATAAGTATCACTAAATCGTTATGGGCCACCCGATTCAGGACGCATGCTGCCATCGCTGATAAGTTCGTCTTCCGCCTGCATGCTAGAGACGATACTTTAGGCGGATATGTCACTCTTATTGGAGACGCCGCCCACATCCACTCACCTGCCGGCGGGCAGGGCATGAATCTCGGCATTAGGGATGCGATTGCGCTCGGATCAGCTCTTGTTGCCCATATGAACCAAACCCACCCGCCAGACACATCGGGTTCGGCCAATCCGCTTGAAGTACACGGAGAGACTCGCAGAAAGAGCGCGCTATCCGTCATCCGTTTGACGAAGAGGATCATGGGCGTGGTCACCACTTTGGGCACGACTAGTGTCGTGGACCTGCCGTACTGGATCTTGAGGACCCTGGGAGCTATACCCGCAGTTAGGCGGATGATTGCCTGGCAGGTCAGTGGGTTAGGAAACCGATAAGAAAGTTGAATAGGCAGGAAAATACTCAAATTGTTTCGAACAATTTACTACTGACTCTCTTTTTCCTTGCTCCTTCTTTGTACCAATTTTTAGGCACTCAAATTGCTTCCTCGGACTTGGTAGCAGGCCGTCGTGTAGGTTAGTTGACCTGATCGTTTGTTTATATTCTCGGACATCCACAAGGACTGTATTCCCTTCCTCTTCCCTCTTCATTCACCCGGATATAGTTACGAAATTGATAAAGGAGGCCTTAGTTGTCCTACGTGTAAATTTAAATGTACTTTTTACTGACGAAAGGACCGTATAACGAGTGGAAAATTGCGGCTCAATCACAAGGCAAACTCACCGGAAGTGCGGACGGTAAGAGACTACGCCAGCCTGGTGGGCGCTCTCAGTCCGGGTCGCGTCATTACAGCTAGTTTCATATCGATAGGCCTAAGCTCAAATTTTACACACATGGGCGGGCTTTGGGCGGACTCCAGACCTTACTAGCCGAGAGTCTGGAACCATGACCGGCGCCTGAAAGCGCCCAGCCGTTCGCCACGTAGGACGGCTGGCTGGCAAAGCCGGACCTCGGAAGAGAGCCCGATCAGATGTTAGCTAACCGAGCTATGTGTCTAAATTTTTCGCTTAGGCCTATCGATATGAAAGTAGCTGTAATTTGGAGAGTAATTTGGAGGGCATTTGCTTCAAGTTATCCGTGAATATCTAGTGAACAACGGCTGATCGTTTCTGGTCGCCAGAGGCAAATGTAGCAACTCTCGTTTTGAAATGGAAAGTAGAATGGGGCCTCGTGACCATGGAAAGGCGAGTGAACTTCCGTCAGAGCTAATGGACTCGTCGAGTATGAGCGTTGCTTACTCGCGAAGACCACGGCAGAGTTATATGGGCCGTTCCGCCTTAAAATCAGGAAGAAATTTAACCTTGAAGAAGGTACAACAGGAAAACATCCCGCCCTCCGATATATTAGAAGTGGGAATCGAAGCGTTGCTCGTCAACCTCTTCTATTTCGTGTACTATGAGTACCGTGGTACATGTATGGCCCATCTACAGATTGAATAAGTAGACATCGACGAGAAGGTTCGGGATAAAAATGGAAAGACGGAAGGAAGTAAAACTCCTCCCAGGTCAGAGACAATATCAAGCCTGGTTTGAATTTAGCAAACGCACACACACATGTGGACAAGGGCCAATGCTGCGAGGTCACTTCACTTCAAATACTGGCGCTGCTATTCGGATATTAAGGACGCCGTTAACATCCGGGTAATCATAACGTCGGACCTATCAACAAGTTTGTATTCGCCTGATATTTTATGGTGAAAGGTGGACAGGACAGTATGAGTAACTCCTTGAACTCCGAAAGTCGTTCCGGGTCAGATGCAAGGCATGACTCGCCGCATGAGATCATCCACACCGCTGCTACTACACAAGAAAACGAGAGCAAAGACCGAGGATCGAGTTGAACGTGTCTCCATGAATCGTGACTAAAAACAGTGAGGCCAGGAACCGAAGCTTTTGGTAAACGTCAATAAAGAAAGGCCATCCGTGTTGCGACTGAAGAGCCTCGTCGTATTCATTCCTCGGAGTTTCCAATCTCACAAATATTATCGCTTTACCGCAAATGCCTCTGTGGTGGCGGACTGCTGCATCTGGGACCTTCATCTGGAGCGTCTGCCACATTTAAATGGAACATTGGAATCGTGAGGTGCTTTGGTTCTTCTAGATCTCTCGTTTCTTTCCCGCTCATAGACCCGCTAACCCCGCACTCATATATGATCTCTGATTCAGTCTTCTACGACAGAATTATACTTGAGATAGGAACCAATCAACCGCGCCTAGTACTCTGCGCTGATCAGTTTTGCTATCCCCTCCGATAGGTCAGTGCAAGACTTCCGCCTAAACCCACGAGCCTGAGGGAAAAATGATAGGCTTCAGCTTTCCCGGCCCCGGTTAATTCATTCGCGTTCTTGTAACCGTCATATTTGGGTTAGATGCATTCTATTCATGTATAACTATCCAGAAGATTATCTGCATCTTTTATCCGGGGTTCCCAACTTCTTCGACTGTTCAAAATGCTCCGTTGAACAGTTCGAGGACACTCAAATGAAATTACACTGCTTGAAAAAGTAAATATGTAGCCCACGAACTCCTCAGGGTACATTTTTTGCAATTACCTCGTCAATGAAATTCGGGACAAAGACAATGTATAAATGAATTAAATTCATGTCTTTATACTCGGTCGTAATAAAGGGCACACTTCAGTATAAATTTAAAACCATAAATATAGACAACCTAAAAATAATACTGGACCACAGTACTGGTCGAGGCTCAGAGCATCGTGCAGACAAGGACAGGCAAAAATACATAGGTTTGGTGCCTAAGGCAGCCCAACCGACTGTCAAATATTTTCATCTTTCGTGAGCAGCCTCTTTTTCAGGCCTCTGGACGTGTGGTGTATGTGGTCAGGCAAGCGACTGGACGATGTGTGCATTTGAGTTTCTCATGGTTGAAAATGATGGCGATAACGGGGTTATATTTTTAGACCGTCTAATTAAAATTTGTCCACCAAGTGGGCGGTTATTTTTGTCAATCAAAATGCTAGGCATCTGGGAATAGATGTTATGGGAAGACGAGGGTGATTTCCACGAGAAGAACTTCGTATTTGTGCTAACCCAATCCCTGGTTTCACGGCTTCAAGTCCTGGACATGCGGCAGAAGGTACGATGTACTCAAGATCGAAGTTCTGGTAACCTATCAGTGAGCTTGGATTTGAGCTTGGATTCGAAGACGCGCATCTCCATTGCTGCGGTGACCCTGTAGCATTTGACCAGAAAATTACCTCCGGAATAGATTAACAGAGTAAAATGTTGCAAAATCCTTATTACGGTGCTAGAATTCATCAGAGCACGAAAAGGAAATGTGAACCACAAGGTCTAGCTCGTGTGATTTTTGAATAAGTGGCTTCTCTCTCTACGGTTTCTCATGTTCGACTATTGACAAATTGACTTCGTGTTTATTTTCAGCTCGTTCTCGTCAAGTTTTGATTAAGTATCCCTTCCGTCTTTGTATTAAAAGGGAATTTTACTGAACAATCTTCTATTGACCAAGCAGATATTCGTTTGTCGGCTAGGACAAGAGTAGGAGTCACAAACCTGGGCGCTTACAATTACAGGTGGAAGTGGTATGAGCCACGGGATTTTCAACTTCATGTCAGTAAGACTTTTTAGCTTTGTATGACAGCGAGATCTTCCACAATTGAGGAACAAGTTGAGATAAATCCTGGGTGGTGCCGGGTCTATGCAACCGGCGAAGAAACCGTTTCACCTCCCTGAGCTTGCAAACTGATTATAGCAAATAGCCGTGTTTGTCTGCGAATATAAGCTTGCAAGGCAGCCAACAAACTTCATATTTCGCACGAGTGGAGTTGAATCCTCCAATTCACCCAGAATCGTCTCTGGTCATAACATTCACCCTTATTCTGGGTCAAGCTACAGTCTGTCTTCACGATTAAACTGTCGAATTCTCGGAACCGAATCAACGGCAGCTTTACAAAAGCTCACTTCGGCTTTATGTGTGGTAAACCGGGTTGTAGACTATTTTACTGAGCGCTGAAAGTACCACCTGTTTGGCAACAATGACGTCGGGACAGATGGAAGTGTTAGGAATTTTCAAGTTTTCCACTCACATATTATGATCAGGAGATTTCCATGACCGTGGAACTGTCATGGGGGTATTTCCCCAGTGTCGGAATGTCCAGACAACAACTGGTGCGTGCCGCGGGGTTGACACAGTCGTGTTTGGCACGTTTATTTATTAATAACGATTTCCCGTACTGCCTTTTCAGAAATACTGATATCACCCTTACTGGATACCTGATCCCATGTTTGGGACGCCTTCAAAAAGTGACAATTAGCGCAGAGTATAACAGGCTACTGTACGCCTGGTGCGAAATTTGAATACTTCTGTCGCGAAGGCTGCATTTGGATGCAATTGTCGGTTAAAGCGATTAAATGAAGCTGAAGGTATCGTCTGATAGCCTTATCAGGTGTGTATGGGCGAGAGTGACTAGAGATCGACTGTAATACAAATTTCAAGGCTTTACGTTGGTTCGAGCCTCGAGGAAAAAACATAGCGGCCGTCCCACCTTTTGCAGGTATTTATTTTTAGGAAGGCTTTTGGATTGTATTCTAAACGTGTGGTGATAGGCAATGCGAATGGACAGAGAACAAATCCACATTAATGTCTCTAACAGCGCGATTGGGATAGGTTATTAACCATTTGGTTCTCAGTTGGAGAAGTGTCGAAGCTGTCACAGAACAACACCCAGTAATAACGTAAATAATCGAAGACGTACAGGTTAAACATTTCTAATTGCTAACTACTTCGGCCCAGAATAGAATAGGATTAGCTGGAAGAATCGATCATCCGTGTTGACGACCCCGAACGATGGAACATTCCCACATTCGTTGAAAAGTTGCTCAACTGTGTTAGCCGTTCCATACCTGCCATACCTACGTGACCTATTCGCCCCTCTTACCATCCATCTGGTGAATTCAATCGAAATGGACTCTTCATCACACAAGAAGGGTATAAAGACCAGTGGATTTCTGGTGACCAAAACCAAGGCAGCGCTCGTCTTCTACTCATACTACACGGAAAATGGTCTTCAGAAAGGCACTCATCCTCGCACTCCCTCTCCTTGTCAATGGTCCGTAAACTCAAACAAAGTCGTTATCGCGTGCTTATTTCTCTCGTAGGACTAAGGACGAAGCGGGCTACATGCCCGGATGGCGTCAACACTGCCATCAACGCGCAGTGCTGCGCCTTGTTCCCCGTCGTCCAAGATCTAGTGGACAATTTTTTCACCAACGAGTGCGGTGACTCGGTCTGTAATTGCTTGTAATTGAACATGCAGATTCTGAAGTACTCGTAGGCTCACGGTGCTCTTCGTCTCTTGTTCCACGACGCGATTGGGATTGGTTCAACAGGGTATGTGCCCTCAAAATGTTCCTATCGCTCTTGCTCAACTATAATAAACAGTGGTGGAGGAGCCGACGGCTCTATCGCCGTTTTCAACGAAACCGAGCTGACCTTCCACGCCAACCTCGGAATTGACGATATCCTCGACGAAATAGGCCCATTTATGCAAGCGCACTCCAATGTCTTAACTCCAGGAGATTTGTAGGTGAAATTATCGTTCAGGGGACCGCTTTTCACCCACCCTCGTGTAGCATTCAACTTGCCGGTGCCGTCAGCCTCGTTCAATGCCCGGGTGCACCCCGTATACAATTCCTTATGGGACGTGCCCCACCGAAAGCTGCATCGCCACCCAATCTCGTTCCGGAGCCATTTGACAGTGTCCAGAGCATTCTCCAGCGCTTCGAACCCCTCGGGCTGACATTAGAAGAGACCGTAGCCGTCATCGGCGGTTCTCACAGTGTTGCTGGTGCCGACGACATTATCCCAGACCTTGAGGGGTACGCTTTATATTCTGCGTAACGAAACAACATTACTCACCGCGTTGCAGAGTGCCATTCGATCAGACCCCCTCCGTTTTCGACAGTGAGTCTTCAATAAAATATAAATTTGAAATACTCAACAGTCCCCAGCCCAAATCTTCGTCGACGTGCAGCTGCGCGGCACGATGTTTACTGGGTACGCAAATCAGTTGATTAAGTACAAATGCTGGCTCACCAACTGTGGCATTGTAGGCAAGGAGGCAATCAAGGAGAAGTCCAATCTGCCGTCGCCGGTCTGGTCCGATTGCAATCAGACCATCTTGTAAGCTATTCAAGGAGGTGTAATGAATCTTTACATCAATTAACATGTCTAATTCCACAGCTCGCTCGTGATTCGGCAACGAACTGTGCATGGCAATCATTCGCCAGTGAGTAACCGTCTAATTCTATCGATTAATCTTCAATACTTATACAAATTCTGTGAAGACAATCAACAAAGGATTCAGACACTCTTTGCGTCGGGTGTCCAGAAACTTGCGCTCTTGGGCCAGAACCCATCAAAGGTGAGCAGCTCATTAATACCGCGCGATCGTGCCACAAATAGTAATATTTCATAGATGGTGGATTGTAGTGAAGTTATTCCTTCCGCTATTGCTTTCCATGGATCAGCCACACTCCCACCCGGCCAGACAATGGAGGATATTGAACAAGCTGTGAGTTTTTCTGAACTCAACTGCCGGGCATATAAAATAACTCTCGAATCAGTGTGCCACCGCGTCATTCCCCGTTTTGCCAACTCAGCCAGGGCCGCCTACCACAGTTCCGGCTATGTGAGATATTTTACACTCCTTGTATACTTTATGCTAACGCAGCGCTTCCAGTCCCCAGGTTTAGGCCTGCCTTGCGATGTAGCTCCGCCTATTTCATTTACTTTCTCACCTCACTGCATCTTTTCTCATATATATTCGTTGCTCATAAATGTTGGAACTGGCTCTGTATTATTTTCCTGGTTGCAAATTATGAATTATTTGTCAACAAATCGAACTTGGAAGTCGTATGATGTGAACAACTTAGGCGCCCATCTAATTTCGATCACAGCCGCATTACCCGCGATATCGCAAAATCAAATCAAGTCAAGCGAGTGAATGACATCACTACCGGTTACTCTACATTCACCCATGTATATCCGACCCGATGCGTCTAATGCCTTCCGTGGAACTCGGTGAGAGAAATATTGGCCCAGATTACTTGCGTGGTTTACTACTCGGGTATGTCTGACCGAGAGGACACATTCCAGCGGTATTTTACAAATCAATTAGGACAACGGTTTGGGGGTCGAAAACCTTTTTTACAATGCTATCAACCTTTTACAACTGTCTCCCATCAGAATAAATCTGCGTGTAACTTTACAAGTGTTCCGTCATTTAGAAAGATGACATTCTACAGAGTGACGCACACGACGGTTCAGGCGCGTTAGTAGTTACAAAATAACTCGACTCACAACTGGAGTAGAACAGTGCTCTTGAGGTCAATTGATACTGTATGCAGATAGTGCGTTACACCACAGACACCTATAAATGTATATGAGAATCCGGATAAAAGGGGCTTTGACCGCGACGCGTTGCGGCACGTGCGAATAGTCATGTGATCTAATTACCCAGTGGAAATTTCTTCTCCCCAGTCACAATGGTCACTGAGTCAGTTCGGACGCTAAACCATCGAAAGGAAATGACTTGAACGATGGTGTCTAGCAATTTTTAAATCCTGTTCATCAAATAACCTTCCCCAAGGACTGACTTGGACCTGTTTTGTGGATGACGTAACTAGAGATTAGATTAGATCAAAAGTTCAACCATTGCACAGCTTTTTTCGCGACACCCTTTGAGTCTTTGACAGTTCCCATCACATCGATTTACGTTCGCCAACATGTTTCTCGACCTACCGCTGGAGGTAATCGTATATATTCTCCTCCACTTAAACCCACAGGATATATTCGCATGCAAGCTCACCACCAAATATCTCAACAACATCGTTCGCGGATCTGTGGTGGTACGGTATGCCTCGGCCCTTTCAGCGGCGAAGGCAGAGAACAATATGGCATCCAATCTCCCAATTTCAGAGAAACTTCGGGAGCTGGATGCCGCAGAGAAATCCTGGGCCTTTGTTCGCCCCGGTTTCTCTAAATCGATCGCGGTATCAGAGACACCTTGTGGCGTGTACGACCTTACTGGCGGGGTTTATTTCCTTTGTAACTCAACACGGACTGTGCTACATTGCCTTAAATTGCCCAGAAAGGAGGGAGACGAGCTGAGCTGGAGAACGATAGAGTCGAAGAAGCAAATTATCGACATTGGTCTTTGTCTTTATGAGCACGACTTGCTTGTGCTCGTTACCACGTGCGTTTCGAGCCTTCTTACCCTGTTGTCCGTTTACGAGATCTCATCTAGGACGCCGCACCGAGAGAGCATTCACGAACCGATGAGGCACAAAATAGAACTTGTATTCCTCCAATTCTCTACAGGAGAACCCCATCCTCAGGCTCGAGAGAGCTGCATCCACGTCATGGTCTGCGAATCGGAGTTACCTTCTATCGGTATCGAAGTCGTGGGCGACCATCTCGCCCTTACCCTGTCATTCTCCAACGAGCTCGAACCTGATGGCCGCGTTTTTATATATGAGTGGCAAGCGAACATTCTCAAAGCGGTACGTCCACCCTACAATCCTTTCCTCACCTTCTAATGCCAAAACTCTATCTTATAGAGTTTTCTGGCTCCCGAGAATCGTTACGCAGACATTTTATTCCTCACTGAAGATGTCATTCTGCTCCCAAACAAAGACATTGCAACACTTGACATCTATCGCATCCCATCCACGCCGACTGTTGCTTCTCCAACCCCTTGTTTGACATTATGCCTTCCTAGGCTCGAGTTTGACCACTCACTAAGTGGGATATCATCCCGCGCCGAACCCAATCCCATTGGTGCCGCGTCATATGCCAGGAAGAAGCGTCAGGCTAGAAATGTCGATGTGGACGTAGGTGCGGATCGAGCTTCGGACCAGGAACGGGCGTTTATTCCTAGTGCTGAGGACGCCATGTGCGTATTTGACATCTACGTCGAAGGCCTCGGATTTGAGCTCGACGCTGCCGCTGGCGCACTTTTCGAAACCCGCCAGCCCAGGCAACGTCTCACGTTCCTTGTCCATCGGAGCGCTTTCGTCTCCATAGTTGACAGATACGCGAACAGCGGGATTGAAGAAGAAGAGCAAAAACGGAATAATAAACTTATCTGGGCCGACTGGGGCCCGCCAATCACCCGCTGGTTCACATCGGACGGGGTTTCGAACCATTGGATTACGTCTTCGACGGGCCAGCGTTATGCCCGCATGGAGGAGGACTTGGTTGGATCGGGCGTCCCTCTCTGTGTCATGGATTTCAACCAGGCGAATGTCAGGAGAATGCAGAAGTATTTGGGAAAGGAAATCGACGGGAATGGACAAAGCGCCGAAATGGACGAGCATGACGACATAGAGCCTGCGGTCGACAAGGGCGAAGCCGTGATGCAAGGCGAAAGCCCTAATGAGGCGGGATCTCCCAGTGGATCAAGCGCTACGGCAGCCTCGGACCCCGTAGGCCACCTCTCACCTGCCCAAACGCCTTCGCAAGACCACAGTGATGCGCCTCCCCAGTCTGGCGTCATAGCCGACGCCGCAGCATCTTTTCACCAACTCCTACATGATCATGAAACGATCGTCTTTTCGACAGAACCTACCGCCGCCACCATCAATTCCCTTACCCAACAAATATTTGGAGGTGATCATGATTTTCAATTTGCTCCAGACGAGGAAGACGAGGATTGGGAGACGGAATCCACTTCAAGCGATAAGTATGCCGTTTCTGTCGTTTCATCTTCTTTTTAACTTACTTCGTTTTCTACTCGTCCTTCCTAGTTCAATGACATTCCGAACCCGATGGTGCCCGCCGTCCAGGTTTGGACATAATCGCATCTGGACAAGTTCTGAAATGGAGCAGCTCAAGACAGATGTATTTGCCGAACGCGTGGAGGGCGGCTTGCCGTATGTCGGATGTGCCTCAGAGGAGCGGTATACATTTGACGGGGTACTTCTGGATGAAGAGAGAGTCATTGGGCTTAAGGTGAGTTGCAATTCGGCCCGATTAGATACGTGAAACGCCAGCAGTTGTTAATATATCTTAACTGATTCCATTCTGTTTGCAGCTCGGCGACTCGCATAGAGTTGAAAGCCTTGATATTCTTTATTTCGGATAGATTCAGCGCTACTTCTTTCTATCCATATTTTCGATTGTATCGTACAAATTTTAGCGTGATCTTTTCCTCCCCTTCCTTTCGTTTTTCTAGGACGTATTGAAGATGCACAAGAGTGCGTGAGTTCGAAATACTTCGTGGAAACGAAGTGGGGCGCAAACTCCGTTTGCGTGGTGGTTCGAGGGGATCCTAAGGAAGGTGGGTGATAGTTAGTAGATAAAATGATAATAAACAATTTTCGGTGCGAGAGACGAGAGCGAGACGACGGGGAGCGATCCAGAACGATGCCAGGCGACGTTTCTATCGTAGAAACCGAGCCGCGAGGTGCTAACAACGATGGGGTGAGAAGAATACTCGAATTCCACTAAAGATCTACTACATGAGTTCCAGTATTTAAGGACTACGTAGAGATCGAAATGGGGAAATGGAAATTTGATGAAACAAGGTGAAAAAGAAACAACTAGGCAGAGGAATGAAGAAATGGGAGGAAAATACCTTCGAAATGGGTGGTAGGAAGGGAAAAGTCGGTCATCAAACGAGGGAAATGTTTCAGAAATGATCGACGATGTGGCGCATCGTGAACGCGTACGAAAATGGAAAGATATATGAAATAAGAATTTACGGCTCGCATTATATAGGTGTGGTGGGGCCGAATATTAAATAAAATTAAATAAATTAAATAGGAAGAGAGGAAGAGAGAATAATTAATTAAGACCACCCACATCAAATTAAATCTCTAAGAATTTGAGAATCCCCTTGCGAGGACTCGGGAATACGGGACACAAAATAGGACATTTTTTGCGGGCGCGCTTCGCGCGCAGAGACTGATAAACTTGGTCAGCATGGTAAAATGTATCAAATATGCACGATTTTTCTCTCGCGCTTCGCGCCTCTATCAATGTTTTTGCTTCCTTAAAAAGTGGATCTTGTGAACTTCTGTTTCCCTGCTTTTAAAATTAAATATAAAGCCTTTGTTCTGATTTAAAAAAATTCTTGTCTCTGGTGAAATGGTCAAAACACGGGTGTAACCTTTTTTTTCCGGGCGCGCTTCGCGCGCAGCTGCTCATTTTAAGAAGTCTCGATGTCATACTCAGTACTCCCAAGTACTCTTGAAAATTTCTCTTCTTAAATATCGGAGCCGTTGTTGACATATCAAGTGATAAATTAGGTGCACAAAATTCTCAGAAATTCTCTACTGGTGGCTCACAGATTCTTTCAAAAATTCCCATTTTTTGGCAGACAGCATTTAACTAAATTATGATTCATTTGGGTGATTAGAATTTGTGAATACTCGTGTCTTGCATTCAGGAATGCTCCAACACGACAGAATTGACGCAGAGAGATGGTCATGTGACTGCACCTCCACGTGAACTATATCAATTTCAAACTCAGTTAAGTCTTAGTTGGCCCACACCTATCGAATGTGAGCCGAATTTACGAACCATGCGGTTTGATACCGGACGTAATATTGGGGTTTTCGGGCGTAGACAGAGGGGACCCCTCACAGTATATCACAGGCGCGAAATAATTGTTATTCTTAATCCCCCACCGCTGCCGTTTCCATTAATTCTGCCGTCTAGTTTCGCCCTCAATGTAGCAGTGACATCTTGCCCGAGCTACCCGAGGCTCTATTAGATTAAACAGCATCGACATCACTAGCACAGCCTGTCTTTAGACACCTACGGTCCACAAGCTTACACTCTTACCCTTCCGTGCGACGTAAAATGGGACAGTGGCACTGCTCGATGCGCTTCCCGAGCTTCGAGGGCTTCGGACGCTTGGTAGGCCTGATGTGTCTATTCTAGATTCCCTAACCCCCTAACAGGATAATATAGTAAGAGAACGACAGCTTTCAAGTGGATTCAGCTTGTCATTCAACATGGAAATCCGACAATTTGCTGTATCGATAGATTGACAAGTGAACTAGTGATATAACTCATGAAGTTCACAGAGGGGTCCTGCGGACTCTTGCGTGATACAACCTCCTTTCCAATGGCTGTCTGAGATTAGTGGGAGTGCATTCGTGGGCTACTAGAATAGCGTTTCAGATGCAATCTTATTATGTAGACCTCCTAAATTGTCTTACGCCAAATTGGCCATAAATCGACTCTCCAAACCTCCCACAACAAGTCGACATCATGGATGCCATCTACCGAGCAGCTAACACACCACCAACACCAAAAATCTTATTGTTCATAGTATACAGCACGGTCTATCCCGCCATCTTCGCTATTGCTTTCCTGTTCCGACTTCTCTACCCCGCTATCTCGCCGTTGGCATCCACGAGAGCTCGTAACTCCGTTAGCTATTCGCACTCGCCTTTGCAGGGTGTAGTGGTCTTTCAGTACGAAAGCTCACTTGTCTACATTAAACCCCCAGCCAGCTATCAGGTACGCACATTAGGCTCTTCCCTCGAAATTGAATGAACTTTCTACCTCTAGGAGGCTGTCGAAACTGCCCAGAGAGAATTTCAGGAACTCAGCGAATTCACATTTGACCGCATCGCATTCTTCACGGAAGTCGGGAATAATTCACGCCGTATAAGAATTTCTGAGAGCGCATGGGTCCCATGTGTGAGGGGTCCAAATATGCCTCCAGAAACGATCCATATTTCTATTCTTCCCGATGCACTTCCAAGGCATGCCCCACCGAGGTACTTGGAACGCATTGTTGCCAAATCTAGTCCGAGTCCTTGGGGAACACTTTCCTGGACGTGATGTGAACTTATCATCTTTCGTTGCAACGTCGGCTTTCCTTCAGGATCTGAGGTTCCATTTCTTAGCATGCATCCCAACTATATTCCCGCTGGAATATATTTCCTTGCACCCAGTGTAACCATCTATACTCATTATGGTTGTTCGATCGAATCATAGATGGAATGCCCATAGTTGTATTTGGGACGTCTTAACTACCTATGAAACCTGCAGCCACTATCGTACAATTAATCAACTCTGGCTCCGACAGGTTGTCCGCGGATAGTTTATTACCTTCGTTCACCATATTAGATCCGAGCATAACTTCAAGAGTCCCAACTTCCAATGGATAAACCCACCTACCGCCATTTATGTATTTCCTCCTCGATGGATAGAGGGAATCGAAATGTGTTTCGGGGGTCATTCAAGGCTTTCAATTCTTTGAGCTTGGGGTAATGTGGCCCGAAGTAGAGCCTCTGCCCTGAAAGAGGTAGAAGATAGGTTGCTTATTGATTAAAACGACAGCACGGGATATAGCTCACAGTTATCCAGCCTGTCGTCTATGTAGTTCATGTATGCCCTGGATAATTTGAAATGTGGAAAAGGTCGTTATTCACGGCGATCGTTAGAGACGTACCCGTAGTCCCAGTCCGCAGGGTTGTTAGATACAATCGCATCAACCATTCCTTTACCGCCAACGGAAACGTTGACATTTCAGCTCTTGTCTCAGCGGCTAAGAAAGAGGGCGAACCATCAAGTAGGGTGAACCCTTCAGCAGGGAACGAAACATTGAGCGCAATTGTAAAAAATTGGATCGTGAACATCGAGCTACGATGCGCAAAGGCCGTAGCATCGAGCGGAACTTTATTGATAGCCGAATTGACTCCTCCGTAGAGCTCGATTTCTATGAACCAGAACTATCACGATAGAAAGAGAAGTAAGAAATAAGTAACAGGGAATACCGAAAAATGAAGACCCACGTTGCTGGTCATGAATCCCTGAGTAGCCAAGTAGTTCGCGAGAGCGTTTAATGACGCGTTGGACATAGGCGTAGCTTCAGGTGTCATTAACGACTTGGCATAGAACGCAGCTTGCATATCTGGAGCTGTCGTATTTAAAGTTCCCAAGCCACCTAGGAACTCGACGCTATCGATGTACGTCCCAACCGTCAGGTTGGCGGAGACTGATGGAGGCAAATTTGAAAGTAGTGGAGCAATGACGGCAGAGAATTCGTCCGCAGGAGCATACCACCCCCCATGGATGCCAAAAGAGAGGCGCCCTGGGGAAGATCCTGGCGCAAGGACGATCTCAGCACCAAATTCTTGGGGCAAGAAGGGGCTTTGAACGAAGGACTGGAAAGCGGCGGTGGCAGATGCGGCGGACGAGGGGTCTAGGTCCCATGCATATTGAAATACAGTAGTCGATGGAGGCGCTGCGAAAGTATCAACATGGATAGCGGTGACAATACCGAATGAGCTGGAGGCTCCGCGTAAGGCCTGTAGGGTACGGTCAGAGAACAGGTCGGATCAATTAGGTCGTAGACATACCCAAAAAAGATCGGGATAGTTTGAATTTGAAGCGGTGATGACCTTGCTGTTTGCGAGGACCACTTCTATAGCGCGAATGTTGTCGAGCAATAGGCCCCACTTCCGTGCGGTGAATCCAAACCCACCGTGACCTAGGAGTGGAGGTCAGCATCGAGACCCAGATGCTAAATTTCTTCATGTGCACACCTGAATGGCCTCCAATCCCAACATATGGACAAACCCCATGCGGTATAGCCCTCCCTTTATCATTCAACGCCAGTGCCACCTCGCCTAGTCGATTCCCTGTCCCAATCACAGCTATATTGGTCGCCTGATCGATGGTAACGGTGTTGAAATTCCTCATGTCGATCACCACAGTGCCACTTTTGCCGCCGAGGCCGTTGGCGATATAGCTGTGCCCTCCACTGCGTGCTACGGCCTGGTGATTATAGGACGATGTAATTTTGAGAATCTTTGAAACATCGAGTGGTGTATATGGAAAGGTTATTGCTGCGGGCTGGAACGCAAACCGAAGATTGACTTGGAATTGACATTATGGATCAATACCTCTATATGAAGAGAAAGTCATACCTGGCGCGCTTGCGTTTGCGTATCCAGAATCTCCTGGGGCAAGAACTGTGATGTTCTGGCTTCTGAGGTCGGAAATAAGGCTTGCACATGCCACTGAAAGTATGGTCGTGTATGCACTAAGCACCTGTAGTACAATTGAACACGGCCTGTGGATGAAAACCATCAAGATGGAGGAAATCCTGCGGTTGGAACTTGGAAGCGGTTTTAGGGCTGCAGCCAAACTGCAAGTATAATATAGACTTACGTACTACGACTTTATATTTCAATGATACCTGAGCTTTCAGCTCAGTACAACTCTGGTCCCAAAGATTGTCGTCATTGAGGTCGAATTTCTCGTCGGAAAATTGTTGATGGATGATTGTCGGCTTTCGGTTTTCTTAGTCAAAGAAACATGTCCGAAGGGCTCTTTGGATGCGAAGTCGCGCGTGTCCATAAGGGCGCCTTTGTAAACGAGTACAGCGGTGAACCCGCCATTAATTTTGCATTAATTCATAGTCGGGAAGGGGATTGGGTGATTTGTGGGCGATGTTGGCGTTGGAGGTGTGGGCCCGTGACGGACGAAATTTGTGACTGCCGTCGTGCCGGCTGATGTGGAATTTATTCTCAGTTCCCGAGATATTTCCGGACCTGTAAACTCTGCCATTTTAAATCCGTTCGGTGCATGGTAAGTATCATACAAAGTCTCGACTTTTAGCTTGACTTCCAATTTCTGCATTTACAATAAATAAACTCAGGGATGCCCAACACCCGAGCTCAAACCATCATCACATCTTTCAACTGAGTTTTGGGAATAGCTTCCGCATAAGCCAGGCGCTTGAGCCGAGTTTGGGATTTCTGTTCATAAGCATAAGCGTAGCTTATCAACTTAAACTCTGAGAATGCTGTCCCAATGAAAGAGAGGCCGTGTGGTAAACCAGGTGCTTTATTTTTGATAATTGGCTCGGCAGGCGGAACGGTCATTGACTCAGGATGAAATCCTAGAGGAACTTGGGAGGGATATGAGATACGCTTCATGATAGATCGTTATTTCAGATAGACTCACCACAGACAATTGGATAGCCCGCGACGGCAGCGGGGCCAGTCTTGCCGGCTCTTCCGGATGCAGGTAGAACGAGCACATCCAGATTGAATTTTTTTAGTGTAGCGTCGATTCCCTCTTCGCGACCCATGCGTTCATTCGCTGCTAGTGCCTTGAAGTATGCATCGTCCATTGGTGTGGCCTGCGCCTCTATCATTCTGCAAGAACGTGATGAAAAGACACCTGATGTGAGACGATGGATAAAAATTTGTACCTTTGTTGAGAAGTCCAGTACGGTTCTATAAGTTCCTTGTCGGCATTTTTTTCGTTGAAAGCGATGACATCTGCAAGCGTTCGTACACCACTGGGAACTTCTACGAGTCCTTCCAAATATTTCTGCAGGTCGACCTCGAGCGAGTTTAAGACGACTAATGAACGAAATGAATCCAATGTATTCTTACCTTTAGATCGGCCCGAAGGACGAGGTCTTCGCCCTTATTGGCGAAGAGTTCGGCTGCATTGGGGAAGTCGGCGGGGTCAACGATCTCGGCGCCCAATTCCTTCATTGTATCAAGAGCAGCATTGAAGTCAGTAATAATATCTTCATCATCACCTTGAAATAGTCGAGGCACGCCAACTCGAACACCCTTCAAAGCGTTCACATCCAGGGCCTTTGTATAATCGGGTATTTCCTTTGGTTGTGAGAGCGTAATTTCGTCGAGGGGATCAGGTCCAACAATGTAGTTGAGAACGACTGCGGCGTCGGCCACGGTTCTACACATGGGCCCAACAGTGTCCTGGTGACTTGAAATCGGGATAACTGCGCAAATGATAAGAAAGAAAGTTTTGCTTTCAGAATGTAAGTCACCTCCGGCTCGGGATGTCAGTCCGACTGTTGGCTTTATTCCTACGATATTGCAGTGACTGCTCGGGGATGTAATGCTGCCGTCGGTCTCGCTGCCGAGCGATCCTGGTATAAATAATGAGCGAAGATAAATTATCGACGTTTCTTATGTGTTC
The DNA here is from genome assembly GCA_023014335.1 of Galerina marginata. Lineage (NCBI taxonomy): Eukaryota > Fungi > Basidiomycota > Agaricomycetes > Agaricales > Galerinaceae > Galerina > Galerina marginata. The sequence continues at coordinate 3,103,160 of JAECYW010000008.1, read as the reverse complement.
AAACCTGCCGCAAGCCCGATAGCCGTTCCGATCCCGCTTCCTGTGCTAGATCCAGACGCGTCAGCCTTGGGGTAATACGGGTTTGTTGCTTGGCCACCACGACCAGAGAAACCACTTGGGACAGTTCCGCGAAAGTTAGCCCATTCAGATAGCTGGGCTTTTCCTATGAAGATCTTTTGACAATCGAAGCACAATATAAGACGACGTCTACTATCCAAAATTTCCAAAATGCTTACCGCACCAGCATCTCTGAGCTTAGCCGTCACGGTGGCATCTCTAGGAACCACGGAGTTTAAGAGAGCGTAACTCCCTATGTAAAGATATATGAGCTTGTTATGAAAGTCGGTCCGGAAGAGGGAAAGTACCTGCTGTCGTATTCATTCCTGACGGCGAGATAGATTTAGCGGCGTAGTTTGGTATATGCAAAAATAGACAAGAACCTTCTTCGTGCATCGTAGCGATATTGTCCTTGATAAGGAGAGGAATCCCATGTAGCGCGCTGCGCATTCCTTTCGCCTTTCTTTCCTCGTCCAAGTCGGCTGCTTGCTTTAGAGCACTCGGGTTGGTTTCCAGTACTGCACGTAAGCAGGGTCCTTCCCTGTTCACTTCGGCAATCCGAGCAAAGTATGCCTAAAGCAAGTCTAAAGTTAGACCGTAGAATGCATCTCATCGGATTGTCGTTGCCGTCGAAATAACTACCTTCACAAGGTCAACGCTGGTAAAGGTTCCTGCATCCAAGCCTCCTTGGAGTTCTGCAATCGTCGCTTCGTATAGATCAGGGAGGTCTTGGACATTGGAAGAGGTCATGGCGGGGATAGCTGGAATTCCTGAGATAGTTCTCTACCCTTCTGTACCTAGACTTCTATGTCCGCAGCTGCTGAGAAATGTGTGATTGAGATCGATAACAAAATCGTCCAGTCGCAAGTCGCGGCCCGTTATTATTGATAGGCAACCGGTCCGGGGTCGGAAGTTAGAACAGCCTTTTTTTTCTTCACGAAGAATCCAAACTTATTCTCTTTGATACCTGGTGCATTTCGTGTCTAAAAGCCTTAAAAAATAACGGAAAAGGCCGGAGAGAAATGAAGGGAATGAGACGCACCGGAGAACCAACAAAGAACTTGGATCGCGCAAGAGAAGTTCGGTCGGCAAGTTGGCATGGAAAATGCGTAATGCTAACATCCCCAGCGATCACAAAATCGTTAATGTAGGAGATGTAAATGACAATATCCGCTTCGTGGTATAATCCCGTGGACTGTGGCTGGGCTGAAATTCTCAATGAGTCCGGATACATATGCTCATCGTGAGTCAAGTTTTCAGGGTCTCATAGTAACAATACAGAAATGCTTGTATCTCTGCTCGAGTGAAGCTTAATCCTAAGGACCAGGCTGCAGTTCGAGTCAACCCGGGATATTTATGCGAGAAGGGAGGTACTTACTTAAAGTTCGCGCAACAGGAATTCTTCTTACTCGCTGTTTCGTCGTTAGATTATTAGACTACTCCTCCCCAAATTTCTGCCAGAAGCAAGGCATGCACAGTCGGCTGGCACTACAAGCCGAGTGTGGAGTACTGGAATGTGGAAGCAAACGATCTTGAAGCTGAAGAACAAGACTTTGAGCTCCTGCGAAGCCGAGGGGTAATCCATAAGAAGACAAGTGAAGCCCACAAGGCATGCGTTCAATGTTGGGACTGAATTCAGTTTCCATGAGATGTGAGAGCTTTCATGGCTTGTCAAAACGAAATTGTTAGTCGATGGTGCTGAGGAAGCTGTGCCCGAATAGCGATAGGTCAGTCTTTAACTCGGCATGCGCAAGGGGGGAGAAATGGGACAGCATCTGACCGTTTTGAAACCCATATTACCGTTCACAAGAGTAATCACGATGGTCAGGATAAGGTCGGCTCTCGAGCCTCTGTCTGTACTTTTCCAGCATCTTGAGAGAATCCAGCGAATCGGGTCCCAAAGAAAAGGTCGTGCTTCGAGGGAGGGACTATTTATCCGGACGCAGGGAACTACTTAAAAAATGATCCAAGTGAGTTAGCCGGAATACCTTGATGAATATGGGCATACGTTGGAGCTTCTACGTCGAGTAGAATTTTTGCGAAAAAAGGAATCAACGATGGCCGTTGCCAGCTGGCAGGCAGTGAGAGGAATGGAGAATCGCAAGTTGAGACGACCAATTGACAGTAGGAAGCAGGAATGAAGACTCAGTTGGGTGATGTCGGAAGCTCAGACCAACGGCATTGCGGATACATAGACCATGCTGGTCAAAGCAAAAATAAACCGTGCGAGGGAGTAGGCGTGCCAATCCGGAAACTCTCTTCGGCCCGAGGCTGCCGGACCAGTATAAGGGATAATCACACGCCCTTACAGTTGACATCCACGCTGTCCGACAACTTGATCATCGCCCTGAGGCGTCAAGTCTATTCTACCTATTTGTCTATGCTGGATTTATAACGTCTCTCGGGCTTCCTAGGGAGTGTACGGCTCATAAAATGGTTATCTTCTGGTATTTGAATACTAGCCAACGACACTAGTGTCCAAGTCTCTGAGAGGAAGTCAATGCTCTTGTTCGTTTTGCTTCAGGGATTGGAAACTCATGGCCTCCCTGTAACTAGGCGCCTTTGTTTTACCTTTCCATCAATCGCAGGTCAACGTCATTCATAACCAACCAGAAGCCACGGATAGCAGAGACTATGGAGCCCAAGTTCCCAGCATCTACATTTGTACTAGGTGCCGTGCGGCGCTCCCCAATGCCTCAGTGCTAAAATCCCAACTTTGGAAGCACGAACACCTTAAGATTGCTGACCAAAGGTTATCTGTTGCTAGGTCTGGGAGACTTAGACTAACCTCTTGACGTGTTCGCAGAACATTGATCAACACTAGACACAACGCGCGCTCTGCATGATCGGGAGTCACTTCAAATTTTCATGTGCAGCACGGGTGACCTGTTTTGAGTTCCGAGTCTTCGGGTGGCTTGCTAATCCTAGGACGCGAGATGGATGGGAAATACAAATCGCTTGGGCTTCCAGAGCTTCCAGACTTGAAGGAAATTAGAATGTGAGCCCGTATAGTGCCGACTGTTTAGGTGCTGAGTACGAGATTGGTGAAAGACGGAGTTCCACAATCGGACCAATACCAATCTGGCGGCTGCTTGTTCCGGGATTCATTCCTTTAACAAGAACCTAGATAAAAACTATCACCTCAAGTCAAGTTTAAAGAATAATAATCAAGAGGGCAAAAAATATAAACAGGGTGCCGACGTTTCTTACGAAAAGACTCGGAATAACGCGGAAACCAAAAATCATTGAGATAACCGAAGAGCTTTCGGCGACTGATGGGATCCTACCTTAGCGACCATTTCGAATTCATTCACTCCATACTGACTGTCCCCTTTTTTCAACTGCTGGATGACCATCTCCTGTCGTCCCAATGAGTCCTTGGGCGGAAGATTCGACGCATTACTGTCACCTGTGAGAAGAAATAGGTGACTGACTGAAAGAGCTCAATCAATCCTGTGCCGTCTTAGTGAGGTAGAGAGAGGTAGATAGTCACATTGGGAACTGGAACATAAGAATCCGTAAAGATGCGATGCGACCCCAGGTACGTTGAACACCCACGGAAACATCGACTTGAAGTCTGTTGGTACGCGGCTCTATTTTCAAATATTCTGCCGTCATCCACGCTGCCGCCACGTTCGTACTTACCAGACCTCGGCCCTTATAACGCAAAAGAGACTTAAGCTTGCTAGGAACCTGTCACCCATCGAAGCTATATCTAGGCTAATTGGCCAACCTTCTTGCAGTATCCCGGCCAATAAGTCAACCCACGCGCCTGGGCATACCGCTTTGTGGGTTAGCTCTCGGCTATTTTATCCTCATCGTATTGTCATAGGTAAAGGCATATACCGTTGACAGTTGCCTTCTGGGATATCGTTTATATCGTTGATCGATATCCTTGGAAGCATATATTGCATATCACGGTCTCCTTCCAGTGATACGAGTTCGAACAATGTCGATTGGGGAAATTAAGAAACTCCCCCAGTAGTCTTCTCAACCGACAGCCACAAGGAATCAGTCTCAGAGTAACTGCCCGGGGACGGAGTAAATAGTGTCTAAAAATAGGGCTGTAAATGGAGGCTAATTCTGGACAATTTTCATGGACCCCAATACGGGGATCGTTGAAGCTCGGCGCACCAAGTTAATGGGACTCAGTCGGCAGGCAGGATTTAGTGATTCTAACCCGTCGCCGATGGGTATTGTGCAATTCTCTGAACAGCTCGTGTGCCCAATCCACTTTCGTCCGTGAAGTAAAACTCATTCACTTGATCTATAATTTCTCAGAGAGGAACGATATTTTTAGTCCATCAAGCTATTTGCGACTCACCTATTTTTGGACAATGTTGGTGCGACAAATGACTCGGCACCAAAGTCGAGGGCCTGAACAGACCTAATTTCTACAAGAAACTACTGGCCGGCTATTGACTCAATCATCACTAAAGTTTTGGATTAGGCAGTACGAGCGTCGGCTCTTTTTTGAAAATTTAAAACCCTTATTCTCACCTTCCTGTTTTATTAGAAGTGAATGTCATGTTATATTTAGTCCACTCTCCAGGTTCTTGGTTTCATTTAGGCAATGATATTTGACTTTCCCCAAGGAGGGGTCTGCTTCCCGTATACTCTATCAACCTCCTGGAGGAGGTAAGAACTGGTTGGTTTATTCAGACGATATGGAGGCATCATGGTATGTTTGGCGAGAGAAAAATCCGAAGCCTGGTCTGGATACCTTACTACACGTGTATGCTTAAGGAGATGGCCGCTATGATGGCGTACGCGAGGATGCTCGTACAGACGAGGCATATCGCAACTACCCACGACATTCGCTATCCTACTTTTCGGAACCGAATCAGCTATCGTGTTTCCTCACCCCGGCTCAGTGTATGGGAAACCGGGCAAGAGACCGTTACGAAATACCGACTTTCTGGTTGTAATGACGTCGTAACTGGGGGTCTACACGAAGGTGGGTTTATTCCCTCGACGACATCATTATTGAGAACAACTTCCCACAGACGTGCACATATTACGGAGGTATTTCCTCAGTGTTGGTATGTCCGTGCCGCACCAGCTAAGTGTCTGGCGCTGATGGTAGAGGTTTTCCCATTCGCACGAGAAGTTATTTTTGTTGTGCCAAAGGCTGGTCGCTGTCTTAAAATATCGCCCAAAATATAATTAGCCAGGTTCGTGAATAAAATTAGCCCTCCGTGCAAGTGCGAAGTCTATTTTTATTAACTTGTGTCCACAGCATTTTTAGGCGGTTGACTTCGCTTTACTGAAGGGTTTTTCGATACCCAGAAACTGCAACGCAGTGCTCGTACTGAAATCGGGTAGCATAACCAGAGTTGTATTTGAAGTTTTCATTGACGTTCGAAGGGGTTTTGAGAGGTACGTGATTCGTCTAGAATACATTCAGTAACCATGTAAACTCTTGACGATGATACGCCTCGGACATTTCGACTGGAAAATTAGAATAGAAGAAAGTTATGTGGAAGATTTGATCATCCGTGACTTAAATATCTCGCAATGGAACATTCCCATCGCCCTTCGAAATTGGCGCCATTGTTTTGGTAGGTTGGTAGTTCAGAGAGCCACTGGGCAGGGTCCCCATCCAACTACTATGTACATCAAAATAAATCCACGTATCTCACAGGCAGGGTATAAGAAAGGACGTATCTCTTCATAGTTTGAGTCAAAGTAGCCTTCCAAATCTACTTCGGCGCAGAAAATGGTCTTCAGAAAGGCACTCATCCTCGCACTTCCCCTCCTTGTCAATGGTTCGTAAACTCGAACTCAGTCATTATTGGGCGCTCATATATCTCTTAGGACTAAGGACGAAGCGGTCTACATGCCCAGATGGTGTCAACACTGCCATCAACGCGCAGTGCTGCGCCTTGTTCCCCGTCGTCCAAGATCTAGTGGACAACTTTTTCACCAACGAGTGCGGTGATTCGGTTAGTAATTGCTCGTAATTTTACTGGAGATTCTAACGTACTCGTAGGCTCATGGTGCTCTTCGTCTCCTATTCCACGACGCTATTGGAATTGGTTCAACAGGGTGTGTACCCTTGAGTTTACCTGTCTGCCATACTCATCGTTAAATAAACAGCGGTGGAGGAGCGGACGGTTCGATCGCGGTTTTCAACGAAACTGAGCTGACCTTCCACGCCAACCTCGGTATTGATGATATCCTCGACGAAATAGGCCCATTCATGCAAGCACACTCCGACGTCTTAACTCCAGGAGATTTGTAAGTGTAACTATCTTCAGGTGACCAATTTTTACTAACGGCCGTGTAGCATCCAACTTGCTGGTGCCGTCAGCCTCGTTCAATGCCCGGGTGCACCCCGTATACAATTCCTTATGGGACGTGCCCCACCGAAAGCTGCATCACCACCCAATCTCGTTCCTGAACCATTCGATAGTGTCCAGAGTATTCTTAATCGCTTCGTACCCCTCGGACTCACATTGGAAGAGACCGTAGCCGTCATCGGCGGTTCTCACAGTGTCGCTGGCGCCGACGACATTATCCCAGATCTCGAGGGGTACGCTTTATATGCTCTTGAAACTAAAGCCGTTGCTCACCGCGTCTGAAGAGTACCATTCGATCAGACCCCATCTGTCTTCGACAGTAAGTCTTCAATAAGCTACGTAAATTTGAAATACTCAATCATCCACAGCCCAAATCTTCGTCGACGTGCAGCTGCGCGGCACGATGTTTACTGGGTACGCAAATTAGTTGACTTTGTACAAAGGTTTGAGCTCACAGACTGTGCCAATGTAGGCAAGGAGGTAATCAAGGGGAGGTTGAGTCAGCTGTCGCCGGTCTTGTACGACTGCAATCTGACCATCTTGTAAGCCAGTCAAATTGTAATAATGAATTCTTACACCAAGGAATTCTAGCTCGCTCGTGATTCGGCAACTAACTGTGCATGGCAATCATTCGCCAGTAAGTGACCGTTTCAATCTATTGGCCAATCTTCTATTCTTATACCACTTTTGTGAAGACAATCAACAAAGGATTCAGACACTCTTTGCGTCGGGTGTCCAGAAGCTTGCACTCTTGGGCCAGAACCCATCGAAGGTTAGTGCGTCAGACATATAACGGAATCGTACCAAGGATAATAACATTGCATAGATGATCGACTGTAGTGAAGTCATTCCTTCAGCTATTGCGTTCCATGGATCAGCCACACTCCCACCTGGCCAGACAATGGATGATATCGAGCAAGCTGTGAGTTTGTTTGCATTCAATTGCGGGATATACTGAATAACTCGTGAATTAGTGTGCCACAGCCTCATTCCCCGTCTTGCCAGCGCAGCCAGGCCCGCCCACCACAGTTCCCGCTATGTGCGTCATTTCCAAAAGTCTCGTGTGCTTCCTTACTGATGCATCCATCCAGTCCCCAGGTATAGGAAAATTTTGCACCGTAGCACCGATCTCTGTCACCTTTCCGTTATTTCATCGCGTCATCTTCGATGCCAATTTGTCCATCATAAAGGTTGGACGGTTTGTAATATTCCCTTTTATAAATTAAGATATTCAGAGTTTTTGGTCTTGTGAGGGTTCTTAAGCGCCCGTCGATCGAGGTCACACTATCCACGGTGAATATTCGTCGTTTGCTTGGCCTAGACACTAATACGACCGCAATGTGGGAAAATGACATCACATTCCCATTCTAGCCTTTCCATACAAGGCAAGCAATGCGCGACCCCGTGCTAACTTACCTTTTTTTGCTTCTTATCGAGGACTCCACGTTACTACTCAATGAAAACTCAAGTCGCACCTAATTTTGGGAGAGTTATTACGTGAAGCGGTCACCTGCCCTTTGCCGTTTGTATAAATGCAAGCCTAACTCGTTTCAGCCCAGCGTGCGTCAATCTCCTATTTATAACTCACACCCGGCTAATTATCTTACCTGTCTGAATCATCAAAGCATCTCAGATTATTCATCCCCTTGCTTGACTCTGGTTATTTCGTATGGGTAAGGGCGAGAGTGATCTCGGTGACAGCTTGACTGAGAACGCCGTGGACTCACCCAATGATCGCCTCTAGCCCACATTAGATGCAACGGATGCAACGATTCCAGCTCAGAGTTACTCGAGGTCGTCTTCTCCTACCCACGGCCTCCCGTTTCTTGTCCCCAGTCGATCCTGCAAAATTAATTATCTTCTTCACGTCGCTCAAGTGCGCATCGACTTGATACACACATGCAACAAACCACGATTTATATTCAGACTATTCCAAGATGGGCGAGAACAGAGGCAGGGGGGCATAAAGGCTTACGGGGAACGAATATGGAATTTGATGACGGGTGTCATTGGATCAAGCAAAGTGCAACTTGAGCTTGAGTCGTCCCAAGATGTGAGTTCAGTTTCACTTCTAGGCAATCGTCCTCGATAGTCCCCTCCATTAAGCCATGGAAGTTTATTGAATGGGCCATTGGCGACCTACCCGGACTGTGCCACCGCACAGTACGGTATCCGAATTAGATCGCATTACTTGGGTCATTTTGTTTAATTTTAGACTCTTAAAAACGTTCATTATATTATTTCTCACGTTCGACTTCGAGCACACTGGTTCGCCGTTTATTTTCAGCTCTTTCTCATCAGACTCTCGGCTAAGACTCGGTCCAGGAGAACGCCATTGTCGTTAATTGACCCGAATGGTGTGAATTGTGAATTCCCCCTTTTCTGGCTGCTCAAAAGCAAAGGTACGGGATAGCCATCCCTCCAGTAAATGAGCTTCTGTGTTGCTTAAACCACTTGTATATCTTAGAAATTGACATCTAGGGAACACACTGTAATGAGCATAACAGTTATTCTGCCGAAGAAAAGAAAAATGTGCATTTTACAGGTACTTCTTGAGTCATAATGCAGCCGTCATCACCGAAAATTGAACTTAAAGTAAGAATTCTGGAGTTGAAGGACCACCATTCAAGAAAAACAAAATACTTGGACCGCCTAATAGGACCAGTTAGGAAATTAGGAGCTGCCCGCAGAAATTTAGTCTTCTCTTATCACTCCTATACAGCTTGTTAAGGGTTGACTCGCCTTCGAAAGGCTAAGGTATCGAGTAGTATCGAAGAAAACTCTCTTTTTTGTCATTGAAATCAGCAGTTTATGCCATATGCCCCCTATAACAAAGATACAACAATATCGCATCCTGCTGCTGGATTGCCGCATCGATATTCTATTTTCGGGACCGACTCAAGAGTTGATATCCTGGTTTCGGCTTTACGAGTGGGAAACCGGGTTACAGACTCATGAATTGAATACCACTTATCTGGTTACAGTGACATCCAAACAGGCAGAGTCGTCTGTGAGCGCAAGCACGGATGATTGTTCATACTTTCGTCGACAACATTATGAAGATGAAGTTCGCACGCCCGTGGACATTTCACGGGGGTATTTCCTTACTCTCGGAATGTCATTACAACGACTGACGCCTGTCGCGGGATCGACATCGTCATTGGCCCACCGTTGGAAAATTTATTTTGTTTATTACGCATTTTCATACCTGAATTCAAAGGCGTCAGTATGGATTCAAAAAAGGCTTCAAATATCTTTACAAAAAAATCAAACGAAAGGTTGCTGTCGATGATTGCATTTACAATTTACTACGTTTTCGATGGCGCGCCAAAGTTGACACAGAAAGGAATCTCCTAACCCAAAAAATGATCGAAGCTAGGTAAATTTGAAGTACTTCTACCTGAGAACCCCATCTTACCAAGATAGAATAGGATTGAAAGGCAAAATTGATCACCCATGCTTATGACCCCGGAGCGATGGAACATTCCCACAGTCGTTTGAAATTGACACAAATGTGTTGGTTGGATGGTGTTTGCCTGAACCGCTTACCAGGTTTTCTGTTTGTTTCGTTAATCGAAATGGACGCTTCATTCTCACCTGAAAGGTATAAGAGCGGATGGACTTTTGGCTATTAGAGTCAAGGCACTCGACTTCTACTCCTAAGGACATACAGACAATGGTTTTCAGAAACGCCCTCTCTGCCTTCATCTTCGCACTTCCTCTTCTTGCCAACGGTACGTATGTTACCATCGTCGACAGTAACATGTGCTCATCACTATCGTAGGCTTAATAACGAAGCGGGCTGCTTGTCCTGATGGAATTCACACCGCCATAAACGCCCAGTGTTGTTCCCTGTTCCCCGTCGTCGACGACCTCGTAGAGAACCTTTTCGAGGGCGAGTGCGGTGATGGAGTTAGTTGTTTCTTTCCTTTCCTTTAAAATTGCCGGCTCTTACTATATACAGGCTCACGGTGCACTTCGTCTCTTGTTCCACGATGCTATTGGTATCTCTACGACAGCAGGGTAGGCCCACTTAAAAATTGACATATTTGCATATTCTCACCCACCAATAAACAGTGGCGGAGGAGCTGATGGGTCGATCGCTGTTTTCAACGAAACAGAGCTTACCTTCCACGCCAACACGGGTATTGACGATATATTTGATGCCCTTGGGCCGTTCCTTCAGAAGCATTCCAACGTTCTGAGTCCCGGAGACTTGTATGTCTCTTAAATGTTCATTAAGACCTCATTTCATCTTTTCCCGATAGCATTCAACTTGCTGGTGCGGTCAGCCTTGTTCAATGCCCCGGTGCACCTCGTATACAATTCTTCAAGGGGCGTGCACAGCCCAAAGCAGCATCACCTCCCAATCTTGTGCCGGAGCCATTCGATAGTGTTCAGAGTATTCTTGCCCGCTTCCAACCACTCGGCTTCACGGTCCCAGAAATTGTAGCCATCATCGGCGGATCTCATAGCATTGCTGGAGCTGACGACATTGTACCAGACCAGCAGGGGTAAGTCTTGTCGCGGTGGGCAGTTTAAAATGACGCTAACTAGCTTTCAGAGTGCCATTCGATCAGACACCAGACGTATTTGACTGTGAGTTCTCTTAAAATGCGGATCCTCAAAAGCTGAACCATTCATAGCTCAAATTTTCGTCGATGTGCAACTTCGCGGCACTTTGTTTACCGGGTTCGTATCATAACCGTCCGATTACAAACACGCTCTCAAGAATTTATAATTAGGCAAGGAGGCCAACAAGGAGAGGTCCAATCTGCTGTTCAAGGTTTAGTCCGTTTGCAATCGGATCATCTCGTAAGTCATTCGGGTGCAAATAGATTCGACATATAATAACCAACCTTCTCATTCTCACAGCTTGCTCGCGACTCTGCGACTAACTGCGAATGGCAATCGAACGTTAGTACGTACCCGATCTCTTTTACTGCTTCCATACTCTGATTAAAAATGAACTCTCAAGACAACCACGCTAAACTGCAGTCTAACTTTGCTTCGGGCGTTCAAAAACTTGCTCTCTTGGGACAGGTCAAATCTCAGGTTAGTTATTTTAATAAGGGTACAAGATATTATTTCGTCATAGACACTAATACTGCGTAGTTAACCGACTGTAGTGAAGTCATTCCGGCAGCGATTCCCTTCAGCGGTGCCTCACCGACCCTCCCCCCTGGACTCAAGATGACCGATATTGAGCAGGCTGTGAGTAATATTTCTAATTTATACGAAGTCTGATTATAAACTTCGATTAGTGCGCCACCGCGTCATTCCCAATCCTTCCTACTCAACCAGGTATGTACTTTCAATACTCAACTCAGGTCCATCTTATAGAGAAATTATCTATACAGGTCCCCCTACAACTGTCCCACAAATGTGCGCTGTTTTTCTAACTTCTAACCCCCTGCTTCTTCCTAACATATATTTCATAGCCCTCAGGCCTAGGAGAGTCCCTCGACGTAGAACCTCGCGTTGCCTTAGCTTTATTATTTCACGCTGTCTATTCAGTTCCTTTTTATCTTCCATAAAGGTTGAATTCGGTCTTGTATTACAATCAATTATATCGCAAACTATGAAGTTCCTTTCCGCCACATTAAAACTTCCGAGTCGTGTGAAAGATATAAGCGCTCGTCAAACAAGCGTCGAAGAGGCTCGCTAAGGAAAATCATACCACAAACTCAAATTGGACTTTTTCTCCCGCCGACCCACTGCACCCTAAAAAAAGGAACGCACAACAAACCCCATTACCATCTCAGTCATTCATACCCTTCCATTTTAACTTTTACTTCGCACAGGGCTGCCAAGTTTTGATTATCCCTGTGAATCCCAGAGTAGGGGGTTTATACTTAAGGTCCGGTGCTTTGAGGCAAGCGGACTTGAAGAAACTAACTCCTAATCAAAGCTGTACACTAAAAATGTAGGCTGTATCTCAGAAATATGCTGGTCCTTCATCGAGTACCGCTTCAGCTAGATTCTCTTGCGAAAGAAATTTCGCCACAGTTCTATGTAGGTTTGTCGGGCGATGGCATGCGACAGAAGCGCGCCTTTCTGGGAGCCGTCCGAATTTTGGTTCCTGGAAGGTCCACGTGATTTATCACATGGGGTGGCAAAATTGAGATCAGACTTAAACTGCGGTTTCCATCCTTCCACCAACGTTACTGTGCGTTCTTGACAAATCCATGGCGGCTTGCGCTCTGATTCTGTAGAAGCCCGTACACCGATGTCTGTGTCGTCTGAGGTCGAAGTCACCGCTGGTGGCATGCCGAGGGAAATGCGGACACACTTACCTCTTTCTTGCCGAGTTACGGGGTTGTTTTTGCGTCAACGACCTGCTTTCGACCCGTCCGTCGGCAACTATGCTTTAATTCATGCCTAACTCATTAAGTCAGCGACTCGACCCTTTTTCATACCTGAGGTCCTCAACGCCCCCAAATGTGCCACCAGACCGCTTCGACTCATTCCGAAACCACGCAGGGAGTGGAAGATAGCTCACACTCGAGCCCTTTCTGATGGCGTTCTATATTGTCTATTGCCAGTCTTGAATTCTTCTGAAAATGTACAGCGTTTCTGGGGTGCTGTTTTCGGTGCATATGTCTCTATATTCGTTTCCTGCGGGGCCGATGGAGTATGTACTCCATCAACCCTCAGCGCGCTCCGGGTCGAGGGTTTGGATGCTCAAGAATGAAACATGGTTCGTCAGCAATGCCACTGGATGATCTTCAAAAAAGAATTGATTGTTTTCCTTTTCCCTTCAGCTCTGCGCTTTGCGGTGCGGCTTGATAGATCCTCAGGCATTGAAAGATTTGCTTCCACCTACATTAATACTCCTGGAGACCTAGTGTTAGGCTATGGAACAGTGTTAGTTATTACCACTTGTCCTCCTACGACAGCAAGGCCGTAATCAAAGATTCACCCCTCAGTCGTTACATTCACGAAGAAAAGATCCAACCATTTCGTTCAAGTAGAATCATCATCTTCAGAGTCACCGTCTTGAGCCACGACCATGCTGAGTAGCACCACGGAACATAGAAATGGGAATGGGCCAACTCCATGAATGGGAATGGTCCAACTCCATGACTTTGCTTTTGAGACGCAGAAGTGAACGGGAACACGAAAGAATGCGAATTTGATGTGAATAAACAAACAACGTCCCAACAATAGATACCACGAAGGACAGAGAAGGAAACCTAATAGTACAGTTAAGATGACGAGGTACGGTCGATACACGAAGAAGAAAACGCGGTGGGTCTAGTGGAAAAGCTACAAAACAAAGCTGCAACGCGCGCCGGCGTTGGTCTAGAAAACGAAAATCCAAATGATGGTGTAGGTTTGGTGATGATGAGAAATAATGATAGGCGTTATGAAACGCGGAACGAATGTGGTCCAAGGCTGCCTCGGATGGAAACACTGCAATTCTCCCTCTCGACTTTTATCCGACTGAATTTCATTTTGTCCTCCCTCTCCGTATGTTCAACTGGGCCAAAAGGTAGTTGGGAGCGAAGACGGACTAACAAGCGCCTAGACGCATTGGTATGAACCACAGATCGGCGCTGGCTCGGCTTCGGCTTCACGAGCGATCTCAACCACGGGCTGTGACGGGCATCCTGTGAGCTCCTTTATCAAGCGGTTGCTATGCCGACTTTACTTACCGTAAGTTGTGGCTCTCGTGCTTCGACTTGCACCGGAGCAGGTATGGGCGATGCAGACACAAAAAGGGTCACTAATAAAGTAGAACCACGCGGTTAGGAAAGCAGATATAAGGAAGAAGGGTAAGATAAGAATACTCACTGCAGGCAACGAGGACGGTGGTAAGGAGTGTGAACTGCATTTTAGTTGAAGGATTGGACTGAGCGTCTGTGTAAGTTTAAGGTGTGGGTGATGATGCTCAGACCGGGGCAGGGGAGGAACTGGTAATGAGTCTACTTTCCGTCGAATTCGACCGCCAGTTTTATACGCCGTGGAAAGGCCCCAAGGATGTGCGGCACAATGGGAAGCCCGATTTAGGTATAGGTTGATAGAACCGTGCAGGCTTCCGGAGGCGGTTCCTTCCAGCAGATAGTGACCTGACCTGAATTTAATCGTCATTACGACCAGGCCTATCAAGTCTCTGATCATCCTCACCCTGGTGAACCTCACACGTAGGGGCATTGGAGTGGAAGAAAATGGGGCGCGACTACTCCAAACACGTGTCCAAATTTGGACGGTCGTTTGTGTCAAATATGGCAATCCGTTTATCCTACACGAATCTGGCCGAATGGTACCGTTCTGAAGAGGTATTATTGATATCCACGCATACTTATCATGATTGATGAAGTCACTCGCAGTCTTTGAAGAAGTATGTCCAGATCTTATGGTTCCCCGTACATTGAGTCCGAAGAGCTCAGGTGAGCAAATTGGAGGTGATGAGGCAGCACAAACTTGACTGAATTTCTATGAAGATCGTGAGTTCTAATTGAAAGGAAAAGTAACACCTGTGCCCACCCTTGTGATAGACGCCCCCATCTGTCATAGAATATTGGAAAATCTTGAATACGCCCACGTCAATGAATTGTGACAGCTAGGCACCGGGCAAGGAGGTACCCTGCCTTATTTAGTCCAACGAAATCCTTTCTGAGAAGGTTGTAATGAGATGGCCAAATGAGGGTGATCGTTTACCAGACACGACTGGGTATGTGCTTATGCCGTATGCACAGCGTCGATCTGTCAAATTTTCGTCGATGAGACGGGAAAAACATCGCCGAGTCCAACAGGGCTGATCCAATTTATTTTGCGGAAGCAGCTGCCATCGTTTGCCTTCTCCACGATCGCACTCGTTACTCAGACCCACGATTGTTAATTGAGCTTCTGGTAGGCGTAATTGAAGGAATTGACAGCGGGAAAAGCGCCCACTTGAGAACTAGATTGATAGAGGGTAGAATCAACGGAGAAAATATATTTCTTGGTACTGCGGTTCATATATGGTGAACCGTTTGTCGACATTATGCGAAACGCCGAGGAGACGCCACCTGGTGGAGCAGTTGGGCGTTTTTCCAACTGGTGACAGGGCCATACAGGTTTGTCCTTATCATGACGGACTAAGGAACTATCTAGACCTAAATAAAGCGTTCAATATTGAGGATTGTGACCTTAAGCAGAAGATTCACACACCACGGTATGAGCGTCGAGGATATGGCCCTCGTTGCCAGCGAGACCAGCAGGATAAGGAAACCGGAGGAGGGACGACGTTTAACTTTAAGGAACCAGCAACCCCAGACCTACATCACCGACCAGAAATTTCAAGAAAAAAATCGCCAATTTCTGGAAGTTGGAGGAACCCCGTCGCATAACATCTCATAAGATTCTACGGAAAATTGGCGATCATCACGGAGATCAGAATATAACAGGCTCCAGAGCCCAGTACTGAGATCGCGGTTCATCTTCGGATGCGAGAAGGCGAACCTGGTTGAGGACCACGATGATGACTACAACTATTCCGGAGGCAAACTCGTCAGGTCGCTGACCTACGATTTGATTAGTGGATGGACGAAAGACCAAATGGACAGATAAAACTACTTACAAAGCGTGACGATAGTAGTTGTCGTGGTGTCTCCTACTCGCACCTGTGCGAACCTGTTGGTGCCTTGGATGGCTCCTACAGCCGGCGCCGATGAAAAGACATAAATATGCGTACGCGCGGACAGTCATGGTCGTGGAGCCTAGAACGAGGACCGCAACTTGTTGCCCTTTGTTTTATTTAAAACGGCCAGGACAGCGAGCAACTTTTATGGGACTAAGTCATGTTATTGATTTGAAAGGGATAGCCAAAACACGTACTGAGATAGATAACTTAGGTATTCGCCTAAATGTGTATTGCCTCCTCCTCGCCAGTTAGGAAACCAACTAGAAAAACAGGGTCAAGTTTGGAAGAAACCAATGTCCTCCAAGAGATGACTTACACGTGGCAGATGTTCAGTAAAGTTCCTCAGATAAAGTGCGTGCTACTCTGATCCTAGTCACCAAGTGGCTTAGCTTTTCATAAGACGAGAGAGATAAAATGGCCAACTTGATCGCAACAAAAAGGCAACGACGGATAAGTACGGTCGAAGGGTAGTTAACACCGTTAGAGTGCGATCAGAACCCGACTCCAGAGAACCTGTTGCAGTGTATTAGGGAGCGTATGAGCAAGAATAGCAACAGGGAATACCAAAATTTAAGGGTTAAACGTTATCACGAATTTGTGAACTATTCCAACGGTACGACATTTTCTACTAGACGAAGATGATCAGCCGTTGCACAAATAAAAAGGAAATAAGCATGTACTCACTTCCACTCTCAGCGTCGCACAAGAACCACTCAGCATCCCGCGCAAAACGTTAGTCAACCTCGCCTTGAGGACCACGAAAAGGAGTCTGATTGTGTTGAGGTATAAGACGCCGGTTCATAGTTGGTGCTGGCAGCTGAGGCTGGTCAGAGTATTGTAAACCGACTACAAGTTGACCATGTAATTCCGTGTTGCAGTTGATGCGCGTACCTGGGTGAAGAATCACATTGTAGAAAGGTGACAGACGCGACAAGTAAGAGACAGACCTAGAGGGAGTTCCAAAAGACACGTCCACATTCACTCCCAATCCAGCTTCCGTATTCATCAAGAGTGTATTTCGTCGAGTTCTACGGTGTGGAGCTGCTTACAGTCGGCTTCAACGGCAGCTCAAACATAATTTGGAAGAATTCTTCCGCATTTTACCCATTTAATGGGGGGAAAGATAAAATCCTGCTAGATTCGAGAAATGGGAACCAATCCAGGCAAAAAGTGGGAGCTGAGAACAGGAGGAAGCAAGGAGGAAGGGAACGCAGTGCTGTTGAAACGTCAACAATCATAATGGGTGACCGGTGACCGATGCCGGTAACGTGACAACTGAACAAATTCCCACAGTCCAGACCTGGCCTTTGCATGATTCGACGACAAGCAAAACTCTGGGTTGGGTAAGTCGGGTCGCCATCGTCTCGTACAACCAAAAATTGGGCCTTTGACACAATTTTATTGTGAAATAATCCCATCCTCGCATTGTCGCTTGTCAAACTCATCGCACTTAGCCACTGCCTCGGGCCTGATTGTCACTACATACATGTCGACGTCTCAGGAAAACTCATTGATTAAAATCTACAAACGGACGTGAACAGGAATGCCCTTTCTAATGCCTGCCGTACAGTCAGAGTCCTCACTGCGATTAACTTGTGCCTTATATCTCAAATAAACGGCGATCATGGTCTTCATTGAATCTGGCCTCAACTGAAACCCACATCAGCCATTGAACCTCACCCCGTGGCCTTTCATTCTTCTCCCGCATATCTGTGGCCGTGTTTCGCCCGACAGCCAACGAAAGATCAACGCAAAGCTCTCGACATCGCATATTTTTTTACCGGTGGGAAACCGGTTGGACCCAATTGGCAGATCGTCGGTAGGTTGTAGGTATTTCGACAGGAGGCGCTGATTTTGTCGATATCTCATCCATCTGCAGTAATTCTCACAGCTCGACCGACGATGGGGTCCGCCTGTTACGCTGGCAGGTCCACAAGGACTGCCGCAAAGGAATTGCATCTCTCGGGAGAAGCACTCAATGTTTTGTCCGTGTGAGTCGGACTAATAATCATTGCGGTTCACGGGATATTTTGTGCTTGACAGATGATTATTTACTAGGTAGATGTGTACGGGATTCCTGCAAACGTTCTTATACAAAAAAAATCTGGAGAAGCTTCTTGTAAACATCACGGAAAATATGAGGTAAATTATATTAGTCGACCTGGAAGGATTCAATTTCCTGTGCATTGTGTGAGCATGAGAAAGATAAAATGCTTTCAATATACAGAGTGAACCTTAAATATTAAATATTGGCCGAGCTCGGTTTTCTCAGTGTACTAACTGAGTCAATTTAGCCGTAAATCCGACAATTGACGCGAAGCTCACTCAAGTCGCAGCCTTGCACATACAGGCAAAGTACATTCGTCTTATTATCCACGACAAGGCCTTGCTTCTTTTCGGCCCCTTATTACTGCACTCAAACCCCCCGAGGTGACCGTTCTTATGCACCGTCCACACCTCCCCCTTATTCTAGATTTATCCAACGGCCCCACGACTTCAAGCAAAATTCTTAATATTCAACAGTGGTGACTAGTTGACTGTCCGGCGGAAGATGCTAGAGAATGAATCTATCCCCGTGAAAGTCATGCAGAACTTTTATATACTATGAACGTCACCCGCCGAGGAGTCGAAAACAAGTATTTATTCAAATTCTGCGCGCATTATTGGCAACGAGCTCACTGGTCAATGTCTTGGCACCAACGTTGGCTCTCCTAAATAACGAAAAGAAGCCTCAGTGTGAGAGAAACTCGAAAAACACGTATGAATCTCCTTCTCACTTCAAGTCCTCGAGTCGCATATTGCAAAGTACTTTAGCAGAAAATACCGCCTTCAAATTAACCGTCAATGGCTCCTACGGTCCTAAACAAGGTATCGTGCGATTACGTAGACGATGAATAGAATAATCTCGACCTTTGCAAATTAATATCGAAAAAGGTACCATAATGGAATGGGCTGGGTGCCTGTCCGTAAATAGCACATTCAGCTAAATTTAGCAACTTCTGGATCATGAGAATGATTCTGTTACTTAAGCAGACAACTTTCTCATTGACGGTTCTTGATCATGGAAAGTCCGGGTCATGGGCGGCTTTGACATACATTTTGAGATCTCGAACTGTAGTTGCCGACTCTACACGAAGCATCACCGAAGTGACCACATGAATAATGATCGACCAAACATGCCCGTCTTGACCTCATGTCCACTAGAAGTGCGTCATGATCGGCCAGACGAGTCATGAATGTCCCAGACTCTCAAAGCTCGCTTTCGAGTGTTCTTTCTGGATCCCACATTCACTGGCCATTTCAGCTATAGAAAATGTAACTCCCGTTCCATCACCGTACTGACAGACCGGGGTTTTCTCCAAATCGCTCAGAAATCGCAGCGCCTGCGTGTCATCTACCCTTTTGGTTTCATAGCGATAGAAAATCTCTAGCATTATGATTAACAACCACTGCTCAAAGGAGAGCAAACGAAAGAATTAGTTAATCCCTCGAAATTCTGAAGTCCCACAATTCCTTGAACCGCTGTTAAACTTGGCCAAATGCCTCCCGACAGGCCAATCACATCAAACTTTGTTTTGTCCATGCGTAAGCAATTTGACTCCCTATGAGTTTCAAGTGAATATACGACATACATTGTGTTGTCATAAATATTGGCTCACGCAAAGAGTGTACAGAAAAATCCCAGTGGAATCGATAAACTCGCGAGGCTATTGTTGAGAATTGATAGAAGACCTGTGAGGTTGACGCATTCGACGGCTGCAAGAGAAACGTTGATGCAAGTTCCATTTAAGTTGCTGGAATTGCAGAGCAGAACCGCGGGGGATATCGACTGCGAAATTTACGATGAAAACGTACATATTAGACGGTATCCCATAGGAGTTTAACTTGATGAACCTACCATTCTGCCTGATAAATTCTTGTAGAGTTATTGGCCGAGTATCAGCTGAACACGATATACTTATAGGATAGCGAAATGCGAGCGTGTAAAAAGGAAGAGGCGTTCGAACTTTGAACAACTGTCAGGTAAGAACCCAGGAGGATTGAATTAGCAGATGATTCGAATTATCAACCCCTCCCAGATTGTTACCAAACTTTTCATACACGGTATTCCTTTCATCACGGGTATCTGTGATTATATTTCTAAGCAGGGGAATCGGCTTCGCTTGTTCACGGGACAAAGAACATTTGACGATGGCTTCTCCTTTCTTGACAAGCAAGAACTCCGGTCCTTTGATATTTAATAATTTATCTGGCTAAACGAAGTCCACGAGTGGGATCTTCAAATTCAGAAAGTGGGTGACACTGCCTAATGGACCTTCCGCGGTCGGAACCTGTGTACATTATACATCTCGGGTGGTATTTTTAGTTTCGCGCCGCTGATTCAGATCCAGGCCCTCAAGCTCCGATTTTCCATCGCTAGAATTATATACACTGTTACACATGGAGCTTACTGCTCGTTTCTAATTTATCCAGCTCGGTCTCCCGAAGTAAGTTTTATCAATCGGCTCGGACATCACGCCTTCTTCGATTTACAACTGAAGGAACTCTATCAATGTTCTCTTATAAACAAGCAAATTCTCCCGACCTAGTGCTGAGAAAATTCCGAACGAGATCACCCTTCGAAAGCAACAATAATCGTCAGTTAGAACAAGCAGACAGAATCATCCTGCTCGCCCATCGTATAACTCCAATGCTCCCTTCAAAATTTCTTTTCGGGATAGCCAGTTTCGTTGCGGTCGTTCTTGGAGTGCCTGCACCAAAGCCGGTAGGTATTCAGTTGTCGGTTGCTACTGAGCTTCTGAATTAAATGGTTTTAATGGGACATCAGGACGCTAGTAACAAACTTCTGCTGTGCACTGCTCCAGCTTTTGGCGGCTTCTGTGCCAGCCTCCCTTTCATGGACCAAAAATGCATCTGCTTCACTGGAGGTCTCACCATTTTAAACAAAGAGGTGTCGAGTGCCATCATACCTCAAGGCATTGCTTGTACCTTTTTCGAGTAAGCCAGTTCTATGGCCATCTGTATCAAGCTAATTGTTGCACCCGATTTTAATTCCTACAGGGCGTTTTCATGCTTTAGCTCAGCTCCCCAGCTATCCGATGAAGTCGTGGTCAACGGGAGTACCTCTGACTTCGCATCACTCTTAGGAATATCTGGGACCCAAAATTTCACTGACCTCTCAAGTTCGTTTGTGTGTTCGGTACCATAGATAGTAGATAGTGCTTCTTTACGTCTCAATTAAAGATGTAAACTGAAAATTAAATTACCTCACCTGAAAGAACGAATTTTTGGGTGTAGAACAGGAAGGTAAAAATGTTGAACGTTAGATTTTACCTTGAAGAGAAATCCCGACCGAACACATTTCTTCCGGATGGTTCGAAATACAATTAGATTCACCCATAAGGTACGAATGAATGGTGGCCCAATTCGAGCTCAACACTATCACGAAAAGGAATAATAAAAAATTCTTCGGCGGCAAATCATCCGAAGGTACCTCCACTTGTTGCAGCGGTACAACCTAAGTCGTTATTTATTACCAGAAATTACTATCAATACATGAAATGGTTACGATGATAGGTGGGTTCCCGAGGACAATACGGATCTGACCACTGGGCAGTGGGATTGGCAGGTATCACCATGGACAGCAGGTGCTTCCAGTCCACGAAAGGACACAATGCGATAGATGAGACCGTAGATTGAGTCCAAGTGACAACATAATGCACCGTGAAGTCCGCGAGAAGCTGGTCCGGAATAGGGTCTGACCTACCTTCCAGTAATATTCGTGAAAGCGACGCACATGCAGCGCAAATAATTCAAGTAAAAGCAACCTTCTCACAGTTGTATTTAGACCTGTTACCAGCGCAGGCGTCTATATAAACAGGTAGGTATTCCTCGTCAAACTTCAGTTCGCATCCTGCAACTGCCCTCATAACAACATCCTCAATATGCAATTCAAGGCCTTGATCCTTTCGACCCTCGTGGCCGTCGCTATTGCGGCACCCGGTCTTGAAATTAGGAAAGAGGATCCGGTAGGTTGTTCAAGGTCAGAAATATGGCTTGTCCATGATTAACACCATGGCCGTCCGCAGAGCCAGGATGTAACTCCCGTCGCCGACCTTTGCCTCTCCATTGGAAGCGGGTGTATCCCCGTACCTGTCCCGGATTCGAGTTGCATAAATTTGAATGGCGGCCTGACTATTCTCAACGACAACCTCGGGTTGGTCAGTATCCCATCTGGCTTCATCTGTAATTTCTTCACGTAAGTCGATCCGTGTATGTACAAAAGAAGCACTCACTGACTGAACATTTCTTCCAGTGCATTTGGTTGCAGCTCGTTTGCCTCGGTCGCCGTCTTCTCTTCGGCGTTTCAAGGATTGGGCACCAACCAAATTAGTTCCTTCCTTTGTTCGCCCCTTTAGTTCGTTCAATTCTCTTCCACGGATATGATCATCTCTGACAAAATTCGACGAAGTAGATGCCACAATCATACATCAATATACACGACAACGTATACGACAACTTATACACAGACAGTACCGGCCCCAACGAAGTCTGCTGTGTGATCTTTTTTTGTGGTATTTTCGTCGGTTCAATCTGTGGCTTTTACGATTCTTTCTACGTCGAAAAATAAGTAAAAATCTACTAGTATCAGGGATGGGCAGTTGAATATGTAAATCAAATCAAATTTATGCTTTTCAGAAATAATCGTCGCTTAAGAAATACTCCAAGTTCAGTGGATTGAAGTTTCTTCCTTCCTCCGGCAGTGCTTCGACTGCCGCTTGAAATTAAAAGCATCGTATCTGTCAGTTTGATGAGTTCTCAGTAAACATTATTTTAAGCGTAATTCTTATTATTTCAAAGCTCAATGGCTATTTAATATTGTCCGGCAGGCCACTCGGGTTTAGAGGATCCATCCAATAACGTGGAAAATCGGACCTTGCTGGGAACTTTGGCCGTACTGTTGCCAAATATTGATTAGGCCCATCGATTGGTTTCAGATGATCTACCTCTTGTCGTCGTCTTCGATAGGGGTGAAGTCATTTTCTAACATTTGAGGCTTGGGAAAGCACGGACGATTCTGAGGTGATTTGCTCCATCAGGCGTAGCTTCGTCCCGAAGCAAGTGGAAATTGAAAATCATTCCCGGCGATCAAATGTCGGGGAAGGTGAATTCTGTGTTGGAAAAGCTCTATTCTTAGCATGCTCATCCACCATACTTGCAACATAAGTTCAGTATTGAATGGACTGAGAATTGCTTCGGGAGAAGGGCACAGGATGTTCCTCCCTCGGGAGAAGGTGATTGAATAGGTCCGATATAACAATATAATTCTCACACTGTCGCCTGTATGCTGCTGGCGATGGTCGTATACTGTTTCTTGATAGAAATCAAGGTGTAAAATATAATAATCACGTCGTCTGAACCAGCGCAGGTGCGAATGGAGAGTATTGAAGGAGCTGATAGCGGTACACTGTGGAAATTCAACCTGTGGCCTTTCTTGACACCCCATCATTACCACCTAGATCGACTACCGGTAATATTCCGGCGGTCCGCTAGTTTCAAAACGGAATACATACCACTTAAATCGCTATAATCTTAACATGAGCCTCTAATAACGGATTCTCTTTCGCAGGCATGTAAGCAAGGATCACCTACTTGGCGTATGATTCGGAATTCCAGACGCCAAATTAAAAGGGCGATGATAAATCTTATATGACTGACACCGACGACTATCCGTAAGCCAAGACGAGTGGCGAAAATGTGCACGGCTTCGGTGAAGTCCCCATTCACGTGAATACAAGAAGGTTGAGGGTAGGTGGCTAGGAATCAATATGTCTTTAACCTTGAATTGTTCTACCCCCAGAATGTGGGTGTGTGACGGATTACAGTGAAAGAGACTTCGCTGGAAGGATGTGTTTCATGGGCGCTAATCATGGCCACGTAAGTACGAAAACGGAAAGTGGAGCCAAAGCCGAGATGCCGGGTTCGAGGGATGGGCCCTTGGAATGAAAGGGAGTTATCAATTTCCAGCCTGCTTCGAGAGCGCTGCTAACTTTTGGACAGAAAAAATGCTGAAAGCGTTGGGTTTGATACTAACGAACGGAATCTACAATATTTTAAACACATATAATAATACTGCTGGAATCAGTCGGAGTCGTGACTCGCATAGTGCACCATGGACTTGTTTGCGCATGTCGCTGTCGTCTTCTCGCCTGCAATTATCTCTTCTTTAACTTCAATTATCTATGCCGTATTCTTTGAAATCTCCAGGTCTTTTGTGGTTGGCACCTTGCGTGTACTCGGCTTTTCATCAAATTTGTACCGGACGCGTTCTAGTCACGTGGTGAGGACTCAATTACATAATATTTTACTTCCTGGAATTGGAACCTTTTGATGGTTGACCGTCGCAACGAGCAGAACTCCTCCGTAGACGTCCTCGCCGTCCTCGAAACCGGTTATACCGAACTTGTTTTCTGGTCTCGCTGCGGGTATATTTGTTCTTCGCCCAATGTGTTTGTCTATTCTGATGACAGGTGTTCATCTGCAGCTCTAGGGACTATGCCTCGTGGCCCTTCCAGACCAGCGAGTTATTCTGTTGCCATTTTGACGGTGGACACTGGATTCGGCCCCACTGTCTTTTACAAGCTCTTGTAATTCCTCATCGAGCTGAGTTCGTGTGACACGATCCTAGGCGACCTTGGGCTCCCAGAACGAGTTCGCATGTTATAGACAACTCGCCGATGCTGCCACTCCAACGAAACAGAGGCAAGAGTTTGAGTCGGGCCACCGGGTTGCAACAGGAATGCGTCTACGTGGCTCTGCATTCGAGCATCAGAATACAATGAGGTAAGGTCCTCACTTTTGAGCTCAGCGTTGACCACGATCGCTCTCTGCGGGGTTCTCTTTCTAAACTTTCTCTCAACATCGTTGTCTTATTTCTAGATATCCTTACGGCTACCTTGTCAATGGACGAATATCCCACTAAACCTCTCTGGGCTGTTTAAGCCTGTTCAGAGCGTATCGAAGGCGTCGACACTTGTACCACGGACCCGTCCCTGGACCACGTCGGCGAAGAGGTGTGTATTTATCTATACCAATCCGCACCTGTCGAACTCTGCTCCTCACCCTTTAGGCCGTGAGGGAACGCACCTCTTACACCACCACATATCGGACTCGACCACCCAAACCTGCCCGTAGACGCTCCTTGTGACTCGTCATAAAATATCTGGAAGTTGGTATGCATTATTAGATTGATCGTATGGTGCAAGTGGTGGATATACTCTACCTACCCTGCTCTAAACGCTTGGGCTTCTTTGGATGGAGCACAGAGATTCTTTGTCACATCCGCAGTCGTCCTTCATCGCTGTTGCACTCACGGTGTCAATGTGCACTTTTTAAGTCAAGCGAGTCTGCGTAGCCGTTGTTTTCATGTTCTCCAACCGCTGGACTTAAGACAAGCGACTTCAGATGCTTTCAGAGGTCGCAAATGTTCGCTTTCTACACGACCTTCCTGGAGTACAGCCTTGCGTGTATCGGACTCGGGTCCAAGGCAGATTTACTGTATCCACTGCCCACATGGCGAACGTTTGTCTAATCGCCGATAGGCCGGTGTTGTTCTTCAAGTCTGCCACGATGTTCGACAATGCAGCTTGGAGACCGTGTGGCTCATAGCGATCAACGTGCTCAACCATGTGAAACTCGCTCTCGTAGAGTGTGGCCGATGATAAGCGTGTCAGACTGATCGTCTTCAAAACGGATTGCGATGCGAAATGATATCTTTTTCTCGCCAGATCCCCTGTTCCCGTTCCCTTCATCGAGCAATGAAAGCTAACGCCATACTACTCAGTTTGGCTTTTGGGGCAGTAGGTGTGCACGGTTGGGGAGCTAGTGGGCATCATGCGGTCGGGTAAGTCAAGTTGACGACTGGATATCATTTAGTAAGCTCATCCTTGGGCTTTAGATTCATAGCAATGCCCGTTGGTTTATCCTTGTCTCTTGAAATAGCTGCAATCGTCTAATAGCCTTTCGTCAGTTTCTCGCTCCGAATGCTCTGTCTTTTGTCCAGAACACTTTGGGGCCGGTGTACAATGAATCACTTGGTCCGGCTGCAACTGTAAGCCTGCCCATTCAAAAAAATATCCCGATGTCCTGAATACTGTCAATATCTTCAGTGGGCGGACGAAATCAAGTCCATGAGCTCTTTCGCATGGTGATCCATTTACAATCAGTAGACTTGAAGGCATTAATCAGTCCAATGTAGGGCCTCGAACCTCCACTTTGTCGACGCAGAAGGCGAGTATTTGATATCTACAGTCTCTGTCACACCCTAAACGATAGAAAATAGACAATCCGCCAACGTCGTGTTCGGTAGTCGAAAGCAGAGATTGTGCAGACGGACGGTGCATATGTAAGTTCAGCCTCGTTACCATCAGTCTGCTGCTGCCCGAAATAAACGTCTCTTCGCCCATAGTGACTGCCATCGCAAATTATACGACGCGTGTTGTTGATGATACATTAGACGACGAGCAAATTCAAGAAGCGCTAAAGTTCCTGGGTGTGTTTTAACTTTGCGAGTCAAAATTGTCAGCTAACCCACGCCAATCGCTTTAGATCATGTACGTGTGATGTCAGAAAAGTCGAGAACTATGTTTCGTAACACCTCTTGAGGTAGTTCATTGGCGATATCACGCAACCGCTCCATGTCGAGGCGCTCAAACTTGGAGGCAATCAGATCAGCGTGAAGTGCAGCGGATCCACATCAAATCTTCATTCGGTGCGTCTATATCATCGTAACCGAGGTCTTTCCCTAAATCATCAACTCTTAGGTTTGGGGTAAAACATGCGCCATCGTTATTTCTATATTGAATGCTAATGTTTTCGGATATTATCGTAGACACTGGCATCATTAGCAGGCTTCTTATCGAAAAGTACAACAACGACGTCCCGACTTGGGCTAATGCCCTTGTCTCGAGGATTCAGGTATGTCTTTCATAGAGTAAAACTGAAACTCGTCCCAAATAATGAGTTTTCAACAGACGGGCGACTTTTCCTCCCAATCTGCCTCTTGGGTTTCATGCTCGGCTGTTACCAGCCCGGCTGGCATCATCGATTGCCCTGTAGCCTGGGCTACGGATGCCAATGCTTTCGACTGCGTAAGTTCCATGTCCATTGATTTCCGAAGTTAATGGCTGAACGGAACGCTAGTCTTTCGTATTCGATTTCGCTACAGGTCAAGACCTCTGCACATCGGATTACTTTACTAACGCCGTGCCCATTGTGAGTGACGTTTACGCTGCTCGTTGTGGACTATAGTTCAATGGTGGGATGGTGTTGACAGATTGAGACTCAAATTGCGAAGGGAGGCTTACGCCTGGCTGCCTGGCTAAATGTTCTGTTTGATGGGGCAACGCATTTGCCTTAAGCTCGACAATCGAGTTCGTGGACATCGGGATCTTCAGGATGAATCTGTATTTCAGTATTTACCGTGGATCCTTACAAGCCAGTACCTTGTTTAACCACTTCCTTGTTCGGGAGTTTTAACAATATTGGTCTCTGACATGTTTGACTGAAGTAATGGCCACCAAATTGAGAGTATGACGGTTTCAGGATACGGAAGGACTTTATCTCCCTTGACCGCCATCCACCCTCAATTATTTTATTCGACCCGCCTACACCATTCGGTGAATAGATTCAGGTGCGAAGTTTTTTTCTGGAACTTGGCCTGGCCTTTCTGTTTTTCCTCAGTTCAGTCTGATGGCCCGAAGGGTTATTATGCGATCACTGTGAAAACGCGCAGTCTGGAGGGACATGACTTGAGTGCGCGTTCCGGCTTTAGGTATCGGTCTGTTTTATGGCTGCTCTTATTTACCACACGGTCTCTCCCACAGAAGCAGATACCAGAGGCGTTCTGAGGAAGGTCCTGGTACCCCGTCGCGTATTACTTCTTGCACCCTGGCTTGTGGCGTTTCCAATCCTCCTTTTGACATCCTGTCGAACAATATCCAACTTCGCGGCAGCGACTGCAAACCCTGATGTGTATATCTTCACTCTCCTCATTGTTGCATTTGGTACATCGACCGAATCTGACTGCTAAATTGACCTGCTTTTTCTCTGAGAGCACAACGTCAGTTTTTTCCATCGCACTCAGGGGTTTCATCCCTTACGATATGCTTCGAACTTTTGCACGATACGTTCTCTGGAAACTATAACGCAAATGAGGAAGAAGTCGAGTAATCCATACCTCCAACGCACCCCGGTTTGCTTTAGCGCTTTTTGAATCTTTGAGCAACGTATCGGCGGTACCTGGGGTTAAGCCATAAAAAATATCCAGGATATCATTGCCAGGTACCCCAGCTGCATCTTGTAAGCCTTAGTAAAATATGAATGTCATTCACAAGTAACTGACCAACGTCGTTTATTGCATTCAGGTAATTCTTTTCGTCTTTGTATAGGTTTTTCCATACATCACTCGAATACCACTCTTTAAACCAAGGATCGAGGACTGATCGCAGGCTCGGCTTGACGTCGTGCCAGACTGCATCGTCCAGGAGAGAAAACTCCGGATATCCGGGAGGTAGGTCCCGCTTTGCGACTACAACATCTCCCCTCCATGTAGGCGTTGGGCCTGGACGCTTGATATTGATACCAACAATACGAGCCATAGTCTTGTTTATGGGAAGTTTGACATCTGTATTGAAATAAATGTGGCACCTGCCTAGACAGTCTAATGGCCAATGTTTAGCCTGAATACCCTCGTGATCAATGGCTAGAAGTTGATAACGGATTCCAAGGAGATGTTGGCCATAGATCTTGCGCAGGTCGACGACAGCGGTTTCGAAGTCATAGCCCAACTTCTGGGCCGCTTTACTGAACTCCATACTGGTAATATATGGCTCTTTACCACTGGCGGGATATACAAAAACCTTTCGGAAGATCGTGTCCTCGTTTTGATTGTGAGGCATAGCGGAACTTGGTGAGTGGAAGAGCTGAATCGATCGATCGATATTGGTGTAGACAGGCAAACCCGTGATCTGTGGAAAATTGTCCAGGTTGCATGCAGGATCAAGATGGGAAAGACACGGTTTACCAGACACTCTGGCACTTATGGTATCGACAGCTTGTGCATTTTGCTTCTTGTATTTGGCGTGGCTGTCTATGAGAGGCTGCTGTTCTTCGTACTCCGGGTTTGTTTCGCACAGTAGCGTTTACATAAACGGAGGCGAGGACAACATACTTTACTAGACTTGGATCTTAAATTTGTCGTCTTGTAATTTCACCCGAAGACATGTGTCAAGCGCTTACCAAAAACCGGAAAAGCATAGAGAACAAATATTTTGAGAAAGGCCGTACGTCAACGAACAATTACTGGAAACTGAGCAAGACAATTTCCGTTTCTTGCATGGAAATACCTTCAGAGACGTTCACTTTGGTGGTGCTTAGGGTACCACTAACTTTGCCGTTAAAAGTCTCGTATGTTTGGCCGCCCCATGTTAAACCAGAAGTAGA
The DNA here is from genome assembly GCA_023014335.1 of Galerina marginata. Taxonomy (NCBI): domain Eukaryota; kingdom Fungi; phylum Basidiomycota; class Agaricomycetes; order Agaricales; family Galerinaceae; genus Galerina; species Galerina marginata. Next base: position 3,073,670 of record JAECYW010000008.1, on the reverse strand, counting down.
ATCAGCATGGCTGAAAAATTCCAGTCAATAAAGCATTAGAATGACTCCCGGGAGGCACATACGGAATAAAAAGCCGCTTAACGGTCATGTTTGTCGGTGCATTACTGTCCGTGAAGTTCAGAGTAATCGGACTACTCGTTCGCGTAGTGTTTGTGGTTGTGAGGAAGGCTTGCGAGTTTATAAGCACTGCTCGCGCGAGCTTATCCCCGACGTAGAATGCGTAGCCAGAGGTAAACGTGTCGTTGATGCTTAGCTCAACTGCTCGCGTAGCGCCTGAATGGCCAATGGCTTCCGCGGCAATAATTGCACCATAATACTGTGGGTGGATATGAGGCGGAAGAGAGGGTTCAAGGGTTGTACCGTCCAAAATTGATCGAGTAAGAGTTACGGGCTGAAGCTGTGAAGATCGTCGTAAATAAATTAGACACAAGTTCAGAACATATTTTGGCGGGTGTCTTTATATTCTTACCAGATTGTATTTGTAGCCGACCCCGGCGTGGAAATACATGCGAGCAATCCCAATTTGTGAGCTAGTTTGCGTTAGATTTCAACTTGAACAGGAGTTACACTGAGAAAACCAGAAAACGTACGAACCCAAATAAAGCATAATCCAGCATCCATATAGCGGCTCCAGCAGTGTCACTGACACCTGGCGCTCCCTAGAGTAACGAATGAAGAGTTAGATTGGAGCATATGACGCCAATGGCACAACCTGACATGACACGAGTAGCTATTTGTTTCGCCCATAACATAATCAAGCCCTTTGGCTTTCGTAGCAGCGATGTCAGACTTGAAAAACGTTAAATTGCCTCGAATAGTATTTTTGGTCACCAGGTCTTGCAAGAGCCCACCACTTCCGGTGCAGAAGCTACCACTGTAATGATGCTGGGACATACTGTTCTCGTGTATCAATTTTAAATCAACGCGATCAGTGAAATTACACACGTAGTGATTCGGGCACCGGTGTCGTTTGAAAGAATGCCGCTGGCAATAAGACCTTGAGGTGAGAAGCCAGTGGTCGAGCGGGACGATGACGCGAAAGCCCCAGCCCAGAATTTCGTCGTCAAGTTCGAGGAAATGTCGGTTATATTAGTAGCAAACGTGGTCCAACTTCAAAACGGTGATTTAGAGTCGGCAGTCGAAATGTTGCTCCACCCATGACAGTCGTACTTACCGTTGGACGTATTCCGCTAAGGAAGGGGCAAAACTTTCCCCCTCATTTCCGATTTCGATAGCATCGAGTGTGATGTTAGCTTTAACAATAGTTTTTGATGAAAACGCCTTTAAGATCGACTGCGCTTGGAGAAAGGTGGCTGTCATGTTGTTCGATTTAAAGTTTACACCCCAGGTAACATGGGTGTCTTTGATAAAGAAAAGGATGAGATGGAAAATGAGATCAAATGGGAGAGTTTACTTGGGGGAAGAAATTGGGCAGTTTGATAGTAACCATCGCCTACAACGACATGGCTTGCCTCCTGGTATGGCTTGGTGACACTAGGTGCTGGAAAGGTGGCCTGCGAAAACTGGAATGGATATTCGTCATGAGAGAAAGAAGACGAGAAATACAAGTACACCGAGGAACACTACATGCCTGGACATTCGGGTTAAAGTTGGTATGGTCCTCGCTATCTGCCCCAATTCGAATCCGTGGAGGGACGCCAGCAAGCGTAGCCAGATTGTTCAGGGTATTGACAAAAAAACTGTTCCGCGAAGTCGTTCCAGACCAGTCTGTCCATCTGTCCTGTTCAATCGAAAGTGAGAGTAAATCAGGTGCAATTGTCGGAGCGGTCGAAGGAGCGGACACAGGAATCGAAACGGATAGACAGAATACCCTCCCGATGTAAAGTGATAGAAGAGCGACCAGTTGAAGGAGAGAGGGATTAATCATGGTTCGTTTGGCGCCACTCAAAGCCTCAACAACGGTGTATTTATGTAACCATCCTCCCAGCCTTCCAAACGAAGCGAAAGCATTTGGAGAGTCGTGTATTTTTGCTGTTTTTTCTTCGAAAAACGATCGACGACACCTTCTCTGGCTTCAAAAATAGAATATCTGGCAGCCGGACGCGAGCCAAGCAATTTCTCCTCAAACATCCAAACGGCATGGGGCCAAAAAGGTCGACGTGGCGAGGGGAAAAGATAGATTTAGCCGGTAAGATGAGCTCCACTAGCACCCGGGGTTATGCCAAGGCTGCCGACGACCTTTTCTCCTTTCTGGACTGATTAAGCGAATACCGGTTCTTTATGAGGTCGGTCCGCAGATCCACAGTGCGTTGGCAATTGAAAGCTTGCAAGCCACATTGTATGGCAGTTCATCTGAGACTGTGCTACCTGATTATAGCATTGGGTATACACTTCTAAACCAAACGCAAGGAATCGGCGTTTTAAGATCGTCGGACCTGGTGCCGATAATTCAGTAATACGGAACAAATAACTCGTTGGAATTCAGCACCATTCATACTGTGAGAGTCATCGTGAGGGTTGCCGACGAGATGAAGCGATACTAAAGACTTGATATATGATAGAAAGTTAACATGGGATGGACGAAGAGAAGGTACAATCCAGAAAGAGAAGTTCCACCTGGCCAAGTAGGTGATCGCAACTGCGGCTGCGACTGCGGCTGGAGACCGTGTCCAAAAGGAAGTGGAGAAGAAGGTTTTACGTGAAATATAAATCCCAGAGTGTTGGAGTTTCTTCGATCCCAAGCGTTCTTCAAGTTTGATTATCAACCTGAAAGAATTTCGAGGGCATCGGCTGCGACCTGACAATGAGTGCGGTTTATGATGTAGTAAAAGTGTCCGTACCATCTCAATGTGAAATACGACATTGTTTTCTGAGCCAAGTGATGTCTGTGTTGATGGGCCAGAGCTGTAGAAACAATACTAGAGCTGCAGCAATGCAGGCAAAGAGGGTGCTCTCAAAGTTGACGTGGGGGCAGGAGGCAGGACGCGCTTGAAACGTGGCACGTGAAGGCTCTATTTAGACACGCAAAGGGACTGATAAGATTAGATAAGATGGCATGCTCTGTCATTGCCGCATTTGAGGGTCTTCCGCAACTCCATCCGAGACCACTCCCCAACCACTCCCTTCATTTAAGTATTAAGCATTCCCTGAATCCCCTCACGTTCGTACTTCCCACCTTCGTGGCCTTATTCTTCGTTCATGATGCGATCCATAGCTTCTCTGTTATGATACGCGTCTGCTCTGGCCTCTCGGAACAACAGCTCCACAAGTTTTCGACATGCTTCACCGCCTGGCCCACACATCGTTGGGTCTGTCCGTTTCCTTCTCTGGTTTAATTTGTTCTGTGCTATTCTCTCCCTTGAATCCTGCCTGAGGACTCACCACCTGACGCAAGAGTCCGATTATTTGTCCAGTTCTTCCGTCGTCTCACCAAACCGCGTTTCATATACTGTATAATAAGAAGATGTGAACACGGTTTGGTATCGACAGTTAAACAGAGCGTTGCTAAGTATCTGGAACTCCCATTTTTTTCTCCCACCACTCGGGACCTTGTTTTGGCCTATGAGCCCACGGTTGCTGAGAACTTCTATCAAATGTTGGTTACTTATTCGTGAACTCGTTCTAGGAGGACTCGCCATGTTCGACTTGGGATTGTCATAATTGTATCAAAAATATCTGAAGCACGTCCAACCTGGGTGTGACAAAGCCGTGAGGTGTATCCTCCAAATATACAGCCCGTTAATGGACCTGGTACCTTCCGTATTGGGGGTAGATGTATTGTTGAAATGGAATCTTGAAGGCGCACATCCGTTCTCAGCGGAACGCTGTTTGGTTGCTCTCCGAGTCTTCCTTCCCTATGTTCCGGAACCCCGATCCGCATGTCAGGTACGACGCCAGGACTCCGGATTTGCATGAGAGTGCGGTGTATCAATCGAAATAGTTTCGAGGACCTTCGTTAAGTCCCTCTCTCACACGGTCTTCATAAAGAACGTCCCGGGAGAAGCATCTTGGTGGAACATCTGTGCCCAAGAATATATTTAGCCGTGTTTATCGTAGAATATCAGTGTGCATTTCGGGTGCTCATGCTGGCTGCCTCTAGAATTCAGAAATGTGCTGCACTGCAGCTTCTCCCGGCGGACCGCGTGTTCGCGTCAACCTGATACATCATCCTCGGGAGGGTGGCGGATCGAGTGATTTTCTATCCGACAATAGGGAAGTAGGGGCGTCTAACTGGGTAGAAACCCCCTTCAACATTGAATTCTCTTTGTCCCATGATAGGAAACATTTCTTTATGATATATTATGCTTTTAAGTATTCTTGAGTGATTGGCTTGAGTGAAAGTGCAGGGATGGTATAAATTGTACTCGGTAAAGCGATATGCTTCGTCAAACTCACGAAATGAAGTTCTTTCTCAGTTTTAATGCTGCCTTCGCAATTATAACTTCGGTCTCTTCGCTGTCTTTAGAGACCAGAGGCCCAAGCTCTGGCCATCTGAATGTATGTTGATCACCCACTTTCTTCCTGTGGCTTTACCGACAGTTTTTTTTCTTACACACAGAGCCGCCAAATCTCAACGTTGTGCGGAGATCCATCCACGGCCGTGCCCTTCCTTCGTGCATACCAGCCTCAGGTGGTTGACCATTTCTACTCTACGAGTGCCTCCGAGATCGCAAGCGAGATTACCACGGCCGGATATCTTTCAGAACCTGGACCAGGCAATATTTTTACCGCCCAACAGCCTACTACGGTCCCGTTCTTCCGCCTGTTTAGTGCAGCAGCAACCGATCATTTATACACCACATCGGCGACAGAAAGGGACAGCTTTATTGCGTCAGGCAATGGATATGTATCCCAAGGGACCGCTGGGTTTATATATCCTACACCCGACTGTGGTGGAATTCCTCTATTCCGTCAATACAATCCTCAGATGAAAGATCATTTCTACACCACGAGCGCCGCGGAAGCCCAGATTTCTCTGAACATACATGGGTATACTGATGAAGGAATTGCGGGCTATATTCTCCCTGGACAGGTCCGCATTTTAGCACGATTTGAATTCTCAAAGCACTTACTAGATATTACAGGTCGTTGGCGTCGGTACTCGGTAAAATTTGTATCATTCTTCTTTGGCTTTCAAGTTGGGATTCCTCAGGAAGACTTTGACCATTTCCCTTGCGTAACTTATAATTTCTCACCGACTCTTCTACTCGTTGTAAATGGCTGTCACTTCCCTTTGAACATTGATGCATCTTCAATTTGCTCATGCATTTCAGTCGCGTTGCTATCGATAAGATACAATTGTTGAATTCAAAAATATAAGCAGGAGACAGCCAATACGAGGAAGGATTAGTTTTATTAGTGAGTACCCTGGGTGGTTGAAAGCTGGTGGCAACGTTTAGACTTAGGATTCTGTACCATTAGGTCATGTATAAGGTAGTCGATCACCCAGGCGCATTCAAGTTGTTGGAATTTATTAGCATGGCTCGCTGGCGTACTGAACGTCATGTCAGCACTAGTCACCTTCGCCGCACTTCATTCCTTCCGCTCAATTCCTTCCCTCTTAAGTAAATCCACAGGCAACTTATTTCGTAGCTACGTATCTAGAGTCGCTCAAAAGTCGGTCACTCTTGCTAGCCAGAGAGCCGGTCCGATGGTCCGGGATAGGAGGGTTTATTTGCGTGTGTTTATTATTTGATCCCATCACCACTACGCTCTTTGCCTTTTGTGCACTGCTGTTCAGACGCTCTGGTTTGCTGAGCCTGAGGCACCACTACGCCCAAATATCCTATCTTTCCAGAATCGCAATTTATCCCATTTTTGAGAACTAATCTTACACATCCGCAGGAAAAAACTGTCATCTGGGCCTCCCCCAACCTGATTTGTGTCCGCCACCGATTCCTGTTTACAGAGTTTGAGTTGCCTCTCCTTTGAAATTCGGGGTGGCTACAAATGTCAAACGAACATTTGGGCGTGACTTTGGGGTGTTCTATTTTCTCTGGTTCCAGAATGATTTGCACACCGCCAGAATACCCTGACGATGAAATCTGTATAGCTTATCGGATTGTTGATTGGGGGTCAACTATGGATTTGTGGTGGGCGTATGGCTTCATATCTTCCCTAAACTAACAGCTTCATTTACCTTTTACCTCCAGCACCAACAGCATACCAATTTTGGGATCCATTTCGCGGACTTCTCATCCGAGACATCAAGCACGGAAGTAGGTCCTCCTTTTCTATATAACCCGTCCGGTAGTCGATGAGTTGATAGCCTCTTCCCAGTTTCGTTTGGCAAAGCCGACTGGGCTGAGGGCCCTCCAAATGGCCAAGAGGACGTTTGAAGCTTCATTGCTGGCAGCTCCGCCCCGATTTTCATTGGCCTATGAGTCGCCTATCGACTGTGCTGATCGTCAACCGCTCTTTAGGCCACCGTGAATCACACTCTGTGTCAAGCCTACTGCCGTCATCCTGCGCCAGGAGTGTGCTTCGCTGGTCCTTAGAGCCTCTAGGTGGACTGTCATGAACTCGATCGACGACTCTGTATGTCTTGTTGGTACATCAATCCACGCTAGACTCGCGGAGAATGCTGACCCTCTGGTGTCGTATCATCCTTGCCTGAGACACTCGAAACTCGATGCAGGCTCTACGCCACCCCTTTACGCTGCTAATTATTCAGCCTCGACTCGTATTTCCTTCAGGTCAACGCTTTCTGAATCCCTGGAGACTCTCGCCCATAAAGCCTTTCGACTTGTTATCGCACTCAGAGTCTGGCTTTCAATGTCGATATCTCTCTGTGGAGCTGTTCGTCGAATGTTCTTGCTTTCGTAAAGCCTTTCTCTTACAATCGTGAATCAATGCCAGACATCGCATGCCGCTAGATGGAGCCCCGGAATTGTTGGTATACATGCAAAAGCGGTCCCATCCACTTCCCAGAAATGTCGTTCAGGGGTTACGGTACCACCATTTCTCCGTGTACACGCCCAGGAAACGTTCAGAGGCGATTCCCAGCACTTCTGCCTCATGGCTCATGTTCTAGCGGACCTTGTGTACAGCTGGCTGACAAGTACTTTGGCCTAAAATAATCTGGCCATTTGTATAACTTTAGACAGAAAGTCCTTGATATCCTACGTCGGCGAACAAACGTTCTTTATCTGCTACCTACTTCTCGACAGCCATCGGACTGAGTAAAAGTGTCCCGTTCCGGGAAGTCAGGAACGACATCAGGATTTCGGGAGGGCTTGAGACGACATAGGTGAGCTGCATCGATCAGAGTGCTGCCGTCGAACATTTTGATACTCGGATCCAAGCTCTTCCGAAACGAGGAAATTATATTGGTGCGTGTGGGTTCCGCATCGAAAGGCCTGGACGCCATCCAAGTTGTCAAGTCCTTCGAATCAGGCCTCGTGACACCTCATCTCTCCGTCTGCGTCGTGAGCGTGGCAGCATCTCCCGAACAGCGTGTCTCTCGCAAGCTGTATGTCAGTCCCCAGTCGGATCTTCGGGATGATGGCTTGATGGCTATGACTTTCCAACCGCTAATAGCAGGTGAGCATATCGAGCTGCGAAGCAACCTTCGCCGAGATGGATTTTTTTGCCACACAACTTACACAATTTATTCATATGACAGGTCAGTAAGGTCCTTGCTAAGTGTCAGTGTCAGTCCCAGGCCTCGGGAGTGATGACAGGATAGTAAGTTCGACAACTGTTAGGATCTCAGCCTTTCAACGAGTGACGGAAACTTTCGTATAAATTGAACTCAAAATGTAGCGCTTCCTCAGTCAACTCGAGAAATGAAGTTCTTCACCACTTTCAGCGTTGTCCTCACAGCTATAATTCCAGTCTTCTCACTGGTCGTCGAGTCCAGAGAGGCAAGCTCTGGCAGTCTGGATGTACGTTAATATCTTGGATCATTATTTATCTACACAAGTGACCTTCCTTCTCTGTACAGACCCGTCAAGTCTCGACAACTTGTGCAAGCCCATCCACAGCCGTTGCCTTTCTTCGTGCAGTCCAGCCTAAGCAAATCGACCATTTCTACACGACCAGCGTCTCTGAGATGGAAAACGCAATCTCTCAGTTTGGGTACATCCCAGAGGGAACCCCAGGCAACATCTTTACGACGCAGCAGCCTTCCACGGTCCCGTTGTTCCGCTTGCAAAACTTGAAGGTAATCGACCATTTCTACACCACATCGGCGGCTGAAAGGGACAGCGCCATCAATACTGGCGGCTATATATCCGAGGGGATTGCTGGATTCATATACCCCACGGCCGAATGTGGTGGAATTCCTCTATTCCGCCGTTACAGCGCACGGCAGACGGACCATTTCTACACCACGAGCGCGACGGAAGCTCAGAGCGCTATTTCGCAGTTTGGATATGCCGATGAAGGAATTGCAGGCTTTATTCTCCCTGCTTAAATGGGTTCGTATTTTAAACACCGCGTTCCGAATTCTCTGAATTGAACCATCTACAGACTACAGACAATCGGCGCGGGAATTCAGTGAAAATCACTGTCCTTCTTTTTCATTCTTTTGATCTGGAGCTCGCTATAAGTATTTAAATAAACCAAGTTCACCTTCAACTACGAAAATATATTTTCTTTTCGTACCCACTGTTACCTTCCCTCTCATTTAACTCGTACTTCACCCTTCCTCTGACTTCTTATATCTTTCTAAAATCCGATCTTTCTCATCGCCATTCAGGCATTATTTTTTGTTTGATACCAATGTCATATTCTGCGCAATGCCGCCAGCCGCGCCTCAGCTCTGATCGCCTGTGCTGTACTGCCTGTCCAAACAGTCAAATCCGCTTGGTGTTTCCGGTATTTCGCAAGTGCAAAGTATAAGTCATTCTCACCCTTTCTCACCGACACTGATTGAAATATACGATTTTCGAAGATTTTGCAGGTCGAAGTGTGCCTGATCCCGGATCAGTGGCTATGAGGTTACCAAAATGATGGCATTCTTTTTGAACCACAACGACGACCAAGGCCTTTCCGCGTCGAAAGGTTGCGCCAAGCTCTCCCTCGTGTTGCACAAACCATCGAATAAAACAACACTTGTGCACCGCCAAGCCCGAGTCCTGCAGGGAAGGCAACAAAATCTGAACGTTTGAACGCCACAAGGCCTAAAATATCGGGGTGGTTTGTTAATTGGAGCAATGTTGTTAGAGGTGAGTATACATGTCAGATATACGGTATTTGGCTTGGTCTGACCAATTCAGGTTTGGAGGTTAAATCAACTGAAAAGCCTGCTATTCGTGCTCCAAAGACGCGCTATGTAGCGTTCGATACCATCCATGGCGTCGTTTTTTCCCAGCGCTTCAGAATGGATACTTGGGCCTCGATAGCGCCTTCCAGTGCATGCGGCGTGCCTGGCTATGCGTATAATCGACGTCTCCAGGGTTCTGGGCCTTTCAACACCTGTCGCGACTGCAGCACCTGGCTATGGGATATTCTGTGAAGGGGAATTGTCCTCCTGAGCCGAGTTTCTATCAAGCCTTTGACGTATCTTGGGCGCGTGTAAGGCTGTTTTAGCATTGGAAGGTCATTCGTTCGGTGGGTGGGTCAGCAGATATTTTGGCGACAGGTGAGGCGGAAGATGTTGCGGGTATATCGTCTAGTGGGAATGTCCCACCTCTAATTTGTGCCTTCCCCCAGATCCGCATTCAATGGCACAACAGCTGAACAATCGCACGTCTGTCTCTGACCTCTCTCGAATTACCCAGCAACTGGAGGCCGAGATTAATTTGCCATCTTCTCAGATTTGCTCCTCTTTGGTTTCTTTCACGTCATTTCGAGTATTCGTTCACAGTCCATGTATTTGGTCGTTTCTTATATCGCGCGACAAACTCCAACGGCCCATCACTTCATTTCTTCCCCCATGCCATCATTCGACTTCTCATTACCTTGCCCTCCTTTATGATATGTTTCCCTTTGACATTTCTTTCCGAGTCCGAGCGGGCCACGAAAAGCACATCCTCATCGCCACCACCCACGCCGTCGTACCTTCACCGCCCCTTCACCAAGGTCATCGTCGATATGTCGCTCATATGGTCATTGTCCCCTCCAACAATTTTGGCGCCAGACGTCAGCACTGGCGCGTACAGTCGACCATCGGCCTCACGAATTCATTCAGCAAGTCATTACACCAAACATTCCCAACCAGTTGTCCATGATACCATGTTTCGTATTAACATAATAATAACATTCATGCCCCCACATACGTTCATTGCATTGATTGTGTCATCAAGCATCGCTAGACGGCTGAATGGCTCCCTGGTCTTTAAGTGACCTCTTCCCTACTTATGATATCATGCTTTTCCTGTTTCGTCTCGACGAAGTACTATGGTTTACCAGTAAGCCTTCTAGTAACTACTGAAACTGACATTCCTTTTTTCATGCTGCACAAACCGCGTCTAAGTAATTCGCATTCAAGCCATCGAGCGCACATTGCCTTTCAACCACAGCGTCCAGTATTAATAGCATCATCATTTCTCCAGGCACACATGGTATTTTACTTGAAGTCAAATAAGAGTGTCGAATATGAGTCGGCGGAAACATCTTTCTTTGACCAAAACAAACAGTGAAATCTCAGTTACAGGACGCTGTATTTTCATTGTTCCTCACAGGGACAACGATTGCCAATGAATCTTTGAAGATCAGAATATTCCAATCGTGTCATATGCTGCCTTACCGATTTTCTGGGCGACTGACTTTCACATCATATCTGTCCAGAAGATCGGGTATTGATAAACGCTCAAGCTCATAAACTAAGAAACCGATGAAGGTCACATTGACACATTGGCTGTTGTTGACAGTCAACATGCAGTCGAAAGGGGCGTCTCGCCGTCTCTACGGTGGTCGGGAGGGGCCTTGTGCCTGAAATTGGAGAGACATACAGCCAGAATGTTCGAAACGCAAACAATATGATTCGTCACCAAATGCCAAGTGTGAGTTATTCGTAAATCTAACGTGAAAATTCTAATAATGTGAAGTTCGCGTGCACTACATAGCACCGCAGAGGTATTAATGAACAAGTATCTGAAATGAGGAGTACCATCCGGCTGAGCTGTGGAAGCGTGCTTGTACGTCATAAGTATATAACAATGTCCGGAGAGAAAAGTTCGCCCGACGTCCATAAAATCCAACAGGAAAGAGGAAATGCTTAACGAGAACAATGCGATCGTCCAGGATGAAGGCTACTTAGAGTAAAAGATAAACTTATGGCAGGTATAGATGTTGAGCAGGTCGAGAAGGACGATGGGTAAGAAGTGATACCAGTGATAACCTTGAACGATCCGGTAAGCGACCCCGGCATACATCGCGCCCGATGTACCCCAGGTCCACACAGCGCAGAGGATGCGCATGTTCCGGTACTTGTTGTTCGGTGCCTTCTTCTTCTGACCTGCGGCAACATGGGCATTGTTATCTCCAGATGGGACCCACAACGCCGTGGTATTGAAGATACGGTCCTTGATGGCCATGAAGTACGCGTACTGCTGAATGGTGTAGACGAAGTTGACGTTGAAGTTGTATTTCTGTCTTGACCACAGGCGGAAGATGATTGTGCAGTAAATGACCGATGGCACGGCGAAGAAGCAGTTGTACCAAAGAACGAGGTGGGGGCTGAGCCAAACCAGGAGTGGACCGGGAAGGTGGTTCACAAAGATCATCATCGCGGCAGACGTGTAGAACAGCATTCCACTCATGTAGCAGAGCTTCTGGATGACGCTCAGGTTCGACTTCCAGAAATCAGGGTTGGTGAGGAGCGTAGAGGAGCCGGAACACCAGCGCATCTGTTGGGAGAAACAAGCAGGTGGGGTGTCGGGAGAAATACCGCAGGCGAGCGCGAGTGGGATGTACTTGAGGGTCCACCCACGCGTGACGGCGTAGAAGCCCGTATGGACGTCCTCAGAGTGCCCGATCTCTGCGGTTCCGCCGACTTCGACGAGGGCTTCCCGTCGGTAGAGCGCGTTGCTTCCGACGCAAATGGCTGCGCCGAAACGATCCCGATTAACTTGAACGATGCGGTAAAAGAATTCTTGCGTCGAGCTAGCACCTTGTTCAACCCAGGTCTGCTCCGCGCACGGATGGAAAAATTGGGGGGATTGGATAATGGCAATCTTCGGGTTCCATTTCGTGTAGGGCAGCATCTCATTGAGGAAGTCGTGACGTGGGCAAAAGTCGGCGTCAAAGATGACGAAAAAATCGCCAGTAGTGCGGGGGAAGGCATAGCGTAAGTTGCCAGCTTTCTTAAGGTGGGGCTTGTTGTCGCGGGTGATATAATTGAAGCCATAAGCGCCAGCGAGCCGCTTGACGGTGTCCAAGCCACCGTCGTCGAGCACCCAAACCTTGAAATTGGGGTAATCGAGTTTGGCGACGTACTTGTACGTATTCTCGAGGACCTCAAGTGGCTCTTTGCAGCAAGGGAGGTAGATGTCGACTGAGGGGAAGCCTGTATCGCTGGTGTACGAATGTTCTGCTACGATTTGCTTGTGCTGCTCCGAATTGAAGTCCCTGCCGCAGTATCCGACGAGATAAGAGCAAAGCAGGTATATCTGGATAAACGCCACGAAAATGCCGAGCCTGAGAACCGGCATTGGTCAATTCACGTAATAAGGTTGTGGGTCCTACAGGGGTACTTACCACCAGTAATACTTCGTCGCCTTCACAAAAAACCACATACCAACAGAAACGCTTAGAAAAGAAAATGTGCCAAATGCATACAACGGAATCCTGCGACTGCATCAGTAAAAAAGCCAAAAAAGGAAGCCAAAAAACGCACCGCCGTGTTTGCGCATACAAATATTTCTCATCGTCTGTCGGTGGGCTCGGTAGAACTATCGTCGACTTGTCCGCGAGAACAGCGATTGAGGGCGATGCGAAAGGCTTAGGATCTACTCTCCAGAATTTTAACCAACTGGATTTCGGCTTGGATTCATCGGCGTCTGCGGGAACATCGGGGATCGGACGGGTTGGAGCGACAGGGGTTGCTGCAACTGCAGGCGCAGCTTCCACGGTGGGGGATGCCGGTCTGGAGGAGTCTGGGGAAGTCGATCGTGGAGTAGAAGGTCTAGGAATAGCGAGCGGGCGGATAGGGTGAAGCAGTTCCTTAAAATCGAATTAGGCTTAAGGGGAGATGTATAAGGAACAAAAGAGTACGAACTGTGGTCTGCGGTTCCTGTACCTGGTCAAGCCCTGGCTCCGCGAGTTGTTCTGCTCGCCATTCCACGGCGGACAGCTGCGCGATGAGGTGTTCGTCAAATAGTGCTTGCTTTTTGATCAGCTCCTTCTCGCTGGGCTCAGCTGGTGTCATTGACGCCGTGGAAGGCGTACTGGGTCGTAAAGCCAGGAAAAACTTGCGCGCTTCATGGGTCCCCGTAAGGTTGTTCAGTGATGAAGACGACGAAGCACTGGTCAGTGGACGCGGGGTATCCGGCTCGTTTGTCGTTAAATCGGATGACGAGGAGGCTGCGGTCGGGGGACTCGAGACGTAATACGGCTTTTCGGCGACACGAGAACTTGCCCAGAGAGCGGCCATGTTCTTGACCATGCTTGTGACCTTTTCGTCTGTATCCAGACCTGTAGAATTTCCGTTAGGAAAATCATAAATACGGCGACGTCAAGCGTACCCAAAGGCCGTTGTTTCAGGTTTTGCTGCTCCTAGAAATAAATTAGAAATTTAGAAATGTACCCAGAAAAAGACACGTACGACTTGAATAACACAGTCTTTGAGATTCGCGCTCAGCCATTGAAGAGTTTCTTCCTCGGTAACACCTGCGTCGGTAACTGCAAACGATAGCCGGTAGGTTTTCTCCTGGTTCCTGTTGTCGCCAGTCGCTTCAGAAAATACAAGACAAACCCAGGTGGGAAAAGCTCACTTCGACGCAGGGGGCGGGTCATCGAGGTCCAGGGAGAGACTGAAAGTAACGGAGGACTTGAGCGGGGCGTCGGACAGGCGGAAGTGGATGGTCTCAAAAGAGTGAACGTCTGCCATGGTGGGCGACACGGGTTGTGTTGAAAGAATGACGGTGGTTTAAAGAGCGAAATCCGTTGTGTACCAAGAACCAACAATTATGATATAAAAACTTGCGTTTGTTCTGTTCGCTTCCATGCAGGGTGCTAGTAATATATTCGGAATCAGGGTTGCATGATGTGTCAAAAACCGTTGATACAAGCGATCCATTGAATCGGACTGAAGCACTTAAGGCTTAGACGTTCTAGTGCCTGGCAATGTTCAATTTACACTGATGCCTTGTTCATATTCCTCGACAAGTAACCAAGCCCGTGTATCTCAAAAAACAACACCGGGCGCTAAACCCCTAGCAGCACATTTAGCTCTCCATCCTTCATGATTTGGATCATCGCAGCCATAGGTGACAGCTGAAAGCAAAACGATAGGCCACCCCAGACCAACACACATACAGGGCGGAGTCTGTAAATTTCGATAGCCGAGGTCTTCCGGTGGGCCAAGAAATTGATGTGCGTACAATCCCTGCCGCCGCAAATATGCCGACCCAGCGACAGGGCCACCTGACGTAAGTTCGGATCATTTCACATCTGTACGTGTGTCAAACTCGGGTGGCCTAACGTTTTGCTTTCAGCTGGAATTAATGAAATTTCGAAGTGGGCAGAAGACAACCGCCACTAAGTGAATTTGCCTCAAGGCTCACGTACATGATCGAGTTTGTCCCTGAATGACAAATTCGTCCCAGAGCGGTTAAGGGGCGACTACGGCATCGCTCCAACGCGCTCCAATTGGGGCGAAAGGTGCGGAAGTTTCTTCAAATTATGAGTTTCGATACGGGAATAACAACCGCCGGAGAGAAAAAATAGCTACTTAAACCCAAAAGTCGCATAAGCGCCTGAGTTCAGACCAAACTATCTGGTTAGACTTTGATACCCCCAAACAGTACTCCCTAGGCAAACCCAGGTGGAATGAGGGAAAGATGGCAATAGCACACGTGGATCCCAGACTTACAAGGAACGAATCGAGTCCAGAAGAAATAAAAGCGGAGGATCTAATAAAGTGGATGGAGATAACGCACGTGCTTTATTCATATCCCAATGCCAGTGAACGATCGGCATGAAAGCACTTAAGCGCTTACGAAAAGAAGGGACGAAGGAAAGTCCAGACCGTAAAAGATAAGAGATAAGGAGGCATAGAGTAAGGAGGAGTAGGGATAAGCATGCGAAAAGGCGGGCGAAATTTCAAGACGACGACAATGAAAACCAGAGGCGCACGCTTGTCACGGAACGATCGAAACAAAAGGCTTAAAATGTAACAAGTTGCCTCGGCGTCACAAAGATTAAGGTACCTGACGCCGGCCTGTCAAATTCGAGGAGAGACGCCAAGACCTCCCTGAAAACCAACTTAAAAAGGGAAATACCGACTCATTCCGCTTCACACGCTATTTTAGGTTTGGAGCACGCCCTTGCTCCGGTCCGTTCCCGGACACCTCCTTAAAAGAAAATGTTATTAATCGCAGACGGCTTCGCCGCCTGCTCTTGTTCGCCTGGGCCCTGGTGGCAGGCGGACGCTTGGGAGGCTTGCTACATCATCCCACGGGGGGGGGTCATTTTGATCTTTGTGCGTCACGTGTGGTTAAGGAATTTGGGATCACCTGTACAAAGGGGGCAAGCCCCCCAATAATAATATAGGCGAATCTGATCGGGTGAAGAGGCGCCAAATCTCATGGCGAACGAGCAAGAGTTAGGGAATCAATTTCCTATCACGCACTTTCGAAAAGGAGATGCCACTTCTACTTGGTCTGTCGCATTAGAAAACAAAGTTCTTTGTAAATGCACGATATAATTATACAAACCTGCATGGAGTCCTCGATGAAATCAGAAGTGTCAAATGATCCTAAATTTACCCACCGGTACTCAATTGGACGAGAGCGCATACGAGAATCTAGTCAGCATTCCGGACGACATCAAAATAATCTCGTTGTACTCTATGGCAGATACAACGGCATTCCACGGAGTGGCAAAGATATTTAGTTTACCTCGCACTCTGGAGTGAATCCTTTAGTTGTTGATTTTTATGGTAGCAGGGATGTACAAGAACGAACGCAAAGTCGGCAGTAGAAATCTGGCAGCTGCTCAGAAGGCTGCGCTTGCTTGTTCATCTCCGAAATACTTTGGCCGGATTGTATTCAGGTTTCCTATCGTGGTTCTAACCATTGTCCCGAAGCATGGACACATTGCAACGCAGCCATTTATGTACTTAAGGTATTTAACTTGTGGTCAGATCTCATACTCGTATTTATTTATGGAAAGAAATTATGGCCTGGAAGCGGGCCAGAGAAAGCTTCAATGACGCGCGTTTTGGTTGGGCATAGATCAATTGTCATTATTTTTTTTTGAACATATGATGATGACGATATGGCTGGCCTTTTGGGCGCTTAAGAGAAAGGCAGAATCATCGATTTTGGTGGTGTATGTACGGTTTCACATTTTAAGCCAGAAGTCCCTGCTCCGACGCCTTTGCTTCTGATTTCACCCATCTTAAGCTTGTCGATGAGCGTTTAGTCATTTTCCCGCACTTACGATCACCGTGTACAACTGAGGCACACTCAATTGATCGAAACGTTTATCCCGGTTCCCGTCAAAATCCCGACTTCACCCTGGGTTGTTCTTATCTTTGTGTAAATGCGACTTCCGACTTCCAGTAAGAGCATCACGCTCATAACCGTATTTCAGTAAACTGTTCTAGATCTTACGGTTATACACACCAGGAGAGAAAAACACACACTGCGTGCAAAAGGTGCTTTTTGACCCCGAAAAAAGTGATTCTCAACTATTAAAAAATAATGAATGTTCGAATCCTAAAAAACCATAGCCTTATGGAGTACCGGCGGTACTCCATATATCTTTTCGGTACTCCATACGGTAATAGTTTTATTGATTGTAAACAATTATTATTTTTTAATGGTTGAGAATCACTTTTTTGTCTTTCGAAAAACGATTAATGCGTCCAGTGACAGGGTCCGACTGAACCGGACGTATTAATACAGGACCATTACAATAGTCACCGTTTCTCAAGAAATTTCCAGTGGACAGAACATCTACAGACTCTGGACTCTGCGGTCACCAGGAAAAACTGCCCTTCGCTTGGTCGAGTTGGGCAGAGGGTGCTTGGGATGATTTCTTCCTTGGATTTCTTTTCACGCATCTGGCGTGTCGGAAAGTGGTCACTTGGTTTTCACCGACCCTTGTCGCGTGTCCCTTCAGTAACTTGGAGTTACGTGCCCAAGAATGGTATGCAGGTTAAGGGAAGGAAGGCATAGATTTGGCGCCGTGACATGAAGGCACCGACATGTTGTACAGTTACACCACATCGGACACCCTTCCTCTGCCATTCACATCTTTTGAACGGTCGGCAACGGAAAAGGTGTCAACGTCGTTCCCATCTACATGCCACCACCACCACCACCTCGGGCCCGCCCTAACTCTGTCGTTATCATTGGCTCCGTCTCCGGTCACGGGCTCCAGCCGCCATGACCAGCTCGTTCTCGATACTTCTCGACACAACTTCGAAAGTTCAAGGTACGTCGCCAAAGAGCGCTTAATACATAAACCGTTTCTTCAGAATGAGCGTTTTTAATTGCACCAGGTGGCGTCACTTGAGCTGGAATAAGGAACGTGTTGTTTACAATTCCTTTGTCCGTGATAGCCTGTCTATTCGCCCGTCAGTTTATGGCATCCCGTCGGATCACCTCATCACCGACGTCCTCGTGCGCTTAGTGATCCGGCGTGCGCTTCCCGATTGACAAAACCTGTCGACATTGTTGTGCTTCCTTGTGTCTGCCAGTTCTAACTTCTCTGCCAATTCTCTGCTTTAAAATTCGGAGAAATGCTGTGGATACTACTACCGAGTAGTACCAGGATAGTAGATACTTCAAACCGAACAATAATCGAGTGTCCACGCGGGTGGCGACCATCCTGCGAGGCTGTATTAAATCCTAGACTATGAATGTGGAATTCCAGCGGGATTCATTAATTTTCTTCTGAGACCAGTGTATCAGAAAAATTGCGAATCGGAGCGGTCTTTATGAGTTTAATCTCACTGGCAGGTCTTCTCTCTGTTGCTGTGGTTGTTACTCGGGAGGGCACGCTATCTATCAAAGTTACGAAAATGACGCAAGTTCACGCAACCAGCTTTGAATTTTTCACGCTAGAAGAAAGACGATAGGTAAGCACGGATACTAAAAGCGAACACGAGTAGGTAGAGAGCTATTTACTAACCGGTGTCATTCTCGACGTTCTAGAGTATCAGTATTATTAATTGACAATTAGGTCGTGGTTCTAGTATCAGCACTGGTTCAGCAGTGATATGGCGACCGAAGATGGAAGTTAAAACTCGTAAAACTTCGACGCAAATCGTCTAACGTATCCAGAATACTTCGGAATGAGACAGCCTGTTGTTTGGTGCACTGCGAGAAGATGTCGTCATGCGCTACTGCTTGCGAATTTTAACCTTACTGATATGAGAGACGACTTTACGAAGTCCTCCACCCTGATCCCACAGTAGAGTACATACCCTAAATTTAAACGTCGGGCATTCGTACTCACCGACGTCCTCCCTTCTTTCCTCACCTTCAGCTCTGTTTCCACATGAGATATGTTCCTTTCCAGGTCAATTCCAGGTGATTTCCTGCAACCCCCAACAACCCCGAGTTTGGAATTGGATGAATTTCGATCATGATCATGATCGTTGATCACCATCCGGGGGTACAACGTCCAATCAATTGAAATTAGGAGTCGAATTTCAATTTAGACCTTGATTAATTTTCAGATCCGACAGATCGCTCTCCTTTAGTTGTGATGCACGTGACCACAGACGCGTCGAATTAGGGGTCGCGAGTTGGTCGAGAGTTGCTCAATTTCACTGTAATTCGATTTCGTGGATACTTTATCTACGACAGAATCAGGAAAGGTGCCTTGTATTTCAGTGAAGATGACTTCATGTGTATTTTGTTACTAGTATTTGGTCATTCGGGCTCATAATTGTATATACTGGCGCCCACTTTCCTGAACTAGGAGAATCGCCCTGACTGCCTATTGAAGAAATATCTAGCACGACGTAGACGTGACCCAAGGAAAAGCCCATGGCTTCCCCCGATGCAGAATGTTCCTTTAAATTTTCTTTCGAGACATATTTACGCTCCGAGTCCAGATTCACAAACGCTGACTCGGACAGCATCCTGTGGTTGAGACGGTTTCTCTACCCCCTAACTGTCAACTGAAGCTGGGGTGTATATAAATATTAGGTCAACATTTCCTATCAAAAATCGAATCGAATCTAAACATGACTACTTCAACGCAAAAATGTGATTACTGTACTGTACTCGATTATCGGCGGGATTTGGAAAGCTTTTTTCTTTTCTCGCCCCTCCCTCCACTCAGGCTGCCATCACGCTCGCCCTTTTGGTTATACTGAAGCAGTACGTTCATTCTCGCATTCTGCAAACGACTTGGCAATTTATATTTTTATTTCCAGATGGACAAGGCTGAGTGGCTGAGTCACGGAACTCGATCGGTTGAAGACTCCACGTTGGATTTTCTTCCTCTGAATTATCATCAATTACCTCGGGAGTGTCGAAGCCGACACCCGGGCCCTCAACAAGCTCGCTCAAAGGATATGTGCCCGAGAACTCCCGGTCCAAAACCGCCCTCACTTTCGAACCGACCATTGAGAACGCCGTGTACCAACACGAATGTTTCATCGGCAGCCACAAAACTTGTCCCCAACTGTTCCCTTTTTGCTCGCAGGTGGTGTACATGTATGAACTCTTGCAGAGATGTGTCCTCGAAAAGGTCGAAATCAATGTCGGACGTAGGAGCATGCATATGGGGATAGCAATAGATTTCTTTATCGTAGCCCGCGAGAACGTAGTTCTTGGTATTCTTATGATGGCCTAGCATTCTTGCGAATGAAATTTGGCCTATCCATTTTCGTAATCAGTTGCCAGAAGATAGACGAGGGGATTAAATACTAACTAATTCGTTCTTTACAGAGCTTGCTTCTCTCCACAGTTGGTCCCAGTAAAGTGCCCGCGTCACCTGTAAAGCTTCCGATTCAGTCGAAATAGATCTCTCTCATATTCATGATGATGTCGATTGATGTCGGCTATCTCAGTATCTGTTGTGCGACCTGTTGTTTTTCGTCCTCCGTGTAGTCGTTCCACGCGGAGCACGAGGATTGTGGAACTCCTTCCGGAACGTTTACTGTTCTCTAGAATAGAGGGTTGGCCTTGATTATGATCGTTAAATATATTATAGTACATATTTAGTAGACATGTAAGAAGCCAGCATCATCTATTGGGCACCCCACTTCCACTCTTCTCGTCTATACTCCATCTATTCGGTAACACGCGTGTTTCCTACTCGGACAAAGGTTTTCTTTCCGATAGCACGCCCCTTTCTTTCGAGACCTGCGCTCCAGCATCACTGACACCTCCGAGTCATCTCGGACGCGACGCGTGAGTATGGTGCATCACATGACCATGTTTGTCACTGTGACGGAACGCGTTTTTTCCCTCGGGCCCACCTTGTCCTTGTCCTGCAACTCATTCCTCTAGTGGCATCATCTCTCCTCTTCCTCCTTTTCTTGCTTTTACAGGACTTTCATCAGGACAATCTTACTGCCTAGTCCAACTAGATCGATTCTAGTCGATCCGAACAGCCCATCTACCCAACCTGACACAAGACACACAAGAACCACCGCAACACGAAACGCGGCACAATCTAGACAATCTCACAGGCTTTCAGCCTCACAGGAACGACGATGCCGTTGTTTTCTAGTATAAAATACCACCTCTCCCCATCCCTCCTCCCAACGCTAGCAGCGCAGCTAGACACGCTGCTGCAGATGAACGAAGGCACCCGCGCCGCCTCCGTGCACGACCCGGAGCTGACGACAGTTATCACCGATTCCCTGCGCTTCGAGGGCTGGGAGGAGGTCGCGCGGCGCTCGGAGGAGGGCGCGGACGAGGGCAAGGCGCGTATTGATGTGGTCACGCCGCAGTGGGTCGAGCGGAGTGCGATC
Source organism: Galerina marginata (assembly GCA_023014335.1). Lineage (NCBI taxonomy): Eukaryota > Fungi > Basidiomycota > Agaricomycetes > Agaricales > Galerinaceae > Galerina > Galerina marginata. The sequence goes on along the minus strand of JAECYW010000008.1, from coordinate 3,052,657 downwards.
ATCGGGAAACTGCAGTCGTACGTTCTGAGTCTGGTTGTTATTCCACCCAAGAACACTGACTGACCTCCAATGGTATACAGACCTGCATTCTTCTCACCAGACCCAGCGATGCTCTTCTCCGGCATAGTAGCCTGCGCGACCTCCCTCCCCTCCGCCGACCTCGAAGTCCTCTCAGCAGGCATATCCGCGCTCGGCGGGCAATGGCGCACCGCGCTCACCACAGAAGTCACCCACCTCTTCGCGCTATCCCCGGACTCGGCGAAGTACGCGACGGCGATGCACTACCAGCACGAGACGGGGGTGAAGGTGTTGCTCCCGCATTGGTTTGATGATTGTGTGCGGCTTGGGGTGAGGGGTTTGGGGGAGGAGGTGTATGAGTGGCCGGATGTTAGGGTTTTGAAGGGGATTGAGGGGCTTGGGCTGCTTAGCCCTAAGGAGAAGGAGAGGGAGAAGGAGAAGGCGGGTCCTAAAGAGATCGAGAGCGAGCGGGAGAAAGTGAAGCGCAACATCTACGCTACAGCCGCGCTCTTCACACCCTCCATGGGACGCTCCACCCCGCCCTCCGAGGCGGACATCACGCTCGTCACCTCCGCCTCCGCCTCTGCCTCCGCCTCCGTGGGTCCAGCTGCTGCCCAGCCCTCCTCCTCAAACGCGGCGAACATAACATCCACATCCGCCTTTGGGCCTGTATCCGCCGGTCCCAGTGTAAATGCCAACGCAAGCACACCCCAGCACGAACAAGAACACCACCACCAGCACCACAAAGTCTGGGCGGGCCGTAAAATCCTGCTCAGCCGCACCCTGCAACTATACCGCGGCCGACGGGAGGCGGTCCAGATGGGGGTGGAACGGGCGGGCGGGGTCGTGTTGAGGTATGAGGGGGATGAGGAGGAGCAGGAGGCGTGGGTGGGGTCTTCTGTTGGTACTGCTGGTGGTGGTGGTGCTGCGGGTGGTGGTGGTGGTACTGTGGGTGGTGGTACTGTGGGTGGTGCTGGTTCTGTGGGTGGGCTGCAGAGACAGAAGCTGAGCCCACAAGAGAAGAAGAGGAGGCGGAGAGAGGCGGATCTTGTGGGAGAATGTGATGTGCTCGTTACGAGGTGGAGGTTTGGGAGGGGGTATGTGCAGGTTCGTGTCTTTCGTTTTGTTTTTAGGGTTTTTTTTGTTGGTTTTGTTGGTTTTGCTTTCCTCTCTTCTTTCTCGGGGTCGGGGTCGAGCTCGAGTTGAGCTGAGCGTTTGCCATTCCTGTCCTCCTTCTCTCTCTCTCTTTCTTCCTCTCCTGTATTTTTTTCGCCCTCATTCCTCAAACTCCAGGAAGCTAACTTTTCTATCCCCCCCCTCCTCCAGGCCGTCCGCTCCCAAAAAACCATCGGCACACTCGCTTGGCTCTTCCACGTCCAGTCCACCGGCATATTCTCCCGCCCGCTGGATCAGCTGCTGCATTATCCAGTGCCGAAGAGGGGGATTGAACATTTCGGGAATCATGTGGGTTTTTGTTTTTTTTTTTTTTTTTTTTTTTTCGTTCTTGCGTGGTGTTCTTCCGTTTCTTGTCTGCTCTCGAGGTCGAGGATGCTGCTTCGTCCGCGGCACCAGCCCTGCTCGTGCTCCTCCTCCTGCTCGTGCTCCTTCTGCTCGTGGACCATCCATCTTTTCTTTTCTTTTCTTTTCTTCTTAGTCGTCCTCATCGTCTTTCCGTCACCTAACGCCTACCCCTCTCCTCCTCTTCCTCTTCTAATTATAGGTCATAACAGTAACGAACTACACAGGCGAAGCGCGCGAGTACCTCAAGAAGCTCATCACCGCTATGGGCGCGACGTTTACACCGAGCATGTCCGGGCAGAATACAGCGCTCGTTGCTGCTTAGTGAGTTTTCTTTTCTTTTGTTTTCGGTTTTGTTTTTGTTTGGATTGGTTTTCTGGTTTTCTTTGGTTTGGTTTTCTGTTCTTTTGCTTTGGTTTGGTTTTCTGTTCATTGCTTTGGTTTTGCTCTCTTTTAGCTTTCTTTGCTTTGCTTCTACTTTTTTGTGCTTGGATTTTCTTCCCTCTTCGGACCTGTTCTAGATCTTGGAATTGGAGTTTGGTGTTGTGTTGTCTTTCTTGCCGTTGTCCTTTTTCTACCTTTCCTTCTTCAATTTTGCTTCGGTTCTGGGCCGTCAACCCCAAGCATTGTTCTGGGCCTTGCTTTATCCGCCTCACAAGTTCCTCCAACCACGGAGGTGCACTTATAAATTATTTGTGGTGGTCATTTCCTGCATTTCCCTTTTTTCGCGTCTGCAAATTGTCGTGCCGTTGTGCCTTGTCGCGTTTTCCCTGTTTTTCTTTTTTTTTGTTTTCAAATTCATGGGCCCAGCCTGTTGGTTGATTGATTGTTTGGAGGGTTTCTTTTCTTGCTTTCTGTCTCGCTCAATGTTGCTCCTCCTCTACGTGGCGTGACGCGTTTTTTGGTTCCTTTCTTCTTGACGGCTCAGGTTGTCCCAGTCCTCTTCCTTTTCCATCTCCTCTGTCTCTTGAGCCCGTCGACCCACCCGTCGACCCACCAGCTGCAGCCTACCAAGCTCCATCCGATTCGGACGGAACATTTTCTTCATTTCTCGTCCATGCGATATTCGTTGATCGTCTTTTTATGGCTATCAACCTCCTTCGGACGTTATTGGAATCCTTCATTTCGGAGGAGCTTATCGCCTGCTCGCCGGTTTTGGTTTTAGTTTAGTCTCAGTGTTCTATTTCGTCTTTTTCCCTCCATTTCATTTCTTTTCGTGTTTTTTGCCTTCGTGCTCCGTTTTTCCACCTTTTTTGCTTGTTTTTCGATTCGTGTGCTTGACCAGACGGGTCATCAGGGTTTTGACGCGTTTTTGGTGCTTCTCATAGCCTTCTTCGCCTGTTTGTTTTGCATTTTTCGCGGTTTGTGACCATACTGGGGGGTTTATGGGTTTATGTCGTTAGATGGCCTCCTTTCTTACATTCTTCCCTTTCTGACCATATGGCGTCATGATCTCGTTGCTCCACCCAGTTCTTGGAGCAGCGTCTCGAGTTTTGTTTGCTCTTTGAATTTCTTTCGACCGCCGACCTGTTCGCGATTTTTACTTTCTTCTCATTTGGTGCTTTTTCTGTCGTCTTTGTGGACGCATTACAAACCCTTTCCTTCAACGACTTCTTGGTTTAGTTTTGGCGTCTTGCAACGATATTGTGGACATCCACATTTTGCCCCATTGTCTTCTTCTTAGTTTCGGGTTCGCAACTTTTTTTCATTTCACGTCGTGTTTTTCTTTGTTCTTGACGATTACTGTCCATCCTGAAGCTCTATTTCCGTTTCTCGTCTTCTGGAGCTTCTCTGGATACTCTGACCGCCTTCTTGAGCTTGTTGCTTTGCCCTGTCCAAATTCAAAGCAATGACTTTTTTCCGTGTTTTTGTCCTTGGCTCTTACTGCCGCTTTTTTGCTCTTTTGGATCTTGCATTTTCGTGGTTCGGTCGTATGGGTAGCGCGTTAATCGCGTTTCGAGTTTTTGTTGCTGCTATTTCTTCTCGTTTCATGCATTTTTACTTTCACCTTTGGACCTTTATTTCTTCCCTTTCGTTGTCTTTCTTTCTGCTTTTCCTTCGGCCATGTTGTCGTCGTTATCACCCTTCATCACATCGTGGATCTATCTCTGCGATTGCTGATGTTTTATTTCCTGTCTCCTGGTGTTCTGGTCTGCATATCGTGTTTATCTTCAGCGTTGTTTTCTGTTTCTCTTCTCTTAACGTTGTCGACTTTTTTTTTCCTTTTGACACGTCTTCGATTTCGCGTTTTTCTCTTTTGTTTTGAGCCTTTACAAGCCACTTCGTATGCTTGCTTCTTGATCTCCTCCGATCGCTCTTATCGGAAAACGTCATTTCGTGGCTCTCTTCATTTTTTATTTAACTGGAAGGCGTTGTCGTATTCTTAATGTTTTGCCTTCCTCATGATTCATTTTTTCTTCTTCACGTCTCTATCCTTCATTCAATAATATACTAACAAACACGTTCTTTTTTCAGTATTTCCGGCACAAAAGCCACCAAAGCAATGTCCTGGTCTATCCCTGTCGTCAACCACACCTGGCTCGAAGATTGCTTCGTACAATGGCGGAACCTTACCATGGCCCGTGAAAAATACATCATTTTCCCCGAAGGCATCGATTTCAGCAAGATCCTAGGCGAAAGAGGCGTGTTTGTGGGCGGCGTCGTCCCAGCTGCACCGACCACTGGCGGAGGCGTAGATACTGTCGTGGTCAATGGCCAGCGCCATGGAGAGGCGTTGAGGGAAGGCCAGGCGATGGGTCGGATCGAGATGGAGGCTGAGGAGTTGGCTGAGCTTGAAGATGAGCTGGATGAGCCAGATGTGGGAATGGAGGAAGACGACCAGCAGCAGCAGCAGCCGAATGGGACGGAGGCGAGCATGAAAGAGGTTGCTGGGCTCGTGTCGGATCCGGTGGAGATGACCGTGGACCATGATTTGGATTTGGAGGTCGATCACTCGGGCATGCATCACGACTTTGATGTGGATGTGGATATGGACTTTGGGCATGATCATGGGCACGTCGACGACGTACTTGGACCTGTTGAAGAAGACGAGGCGGTTGTTGACGTGGATGAAGACGCAGAGGTGGAAGAAGAGCACGTCCCAACTTCTTCAAAGCCAAGGGCGAAGTCGGCGTCGCGGTCGCCTGTCAAGCCTGCCGCGACTCCTAGCAAGGCTAAAGTCAACGGCAAGGAGAAGGAGAAGGATCGAACGAAGGGCAAGAAGAAGGCAGTGGTGTCCGACAACTCTGATGAGTCCGAGAAGGAGGAGCTCGAGCAGGACGTTATTGAGCTAGAGGACAGCTCTGACGAGGACGCTCGCAAGGCCAAGGCCAAACCCAAGCCAAAAACCAAACCGACGCCCAGGCCAGCATCCAAATCGACACCAACGGCGAAGACGACACCCAAGGCAACGCCGAAAGCCAAAGAAGTTGACCCGCTTCCTGCTGCAACTACTTCATCGAAGGCCAAGTCGAAGGCAAAGGCCAAACCTATACCAGAGCCAGAGCCTAGCTCGGAGGAGGATGAGGAGGTCCAATCGCCGTCGCCGCCGCCGCAGAAGAAGAAAGCGACCACGACGCCTAATTCGAAGTCGAGATTGAAGCCTAAGCCGGGCAGGTTGCCCAGCTCCAGTATCGAGGACGCAGACGAAGACGTCGTCGAGGAGGACGACCAGGATGAGGACGAGGACGAGGACGAGATGGATATTGATCAGCCCCCCACGCCGGTGCCTAAGCATAAGCAAAAGGAGAAGAAGTCCAAGAAGAAGCCCGTCCGTCGTGCTGAGACGCCTCCCCCGTCTCCTCCGGCATCGCCTACTCCTGCAGCAGACGAGGAGGAGGAAGAGGAGGACGAGCCTACCCCTCCGCCGCCGCCCAAGAAGAAGCCTCTCGTACGGCGCGTCACCAACGAGCACAAGAAGGCTGCTGCTGCCGCAGACGACGACGACGACGGTAGCATCGTAATTGTGTCGCGCCCATCGGGCAAGCCCAAAAGCAATGGGCCGTCTCCTATCAAACTCTCGCCTCAGAAAGAGCCAACCGCTTCCGCTTCAGCTGGACCTTCTACTTCGGCGGGTGGTACACTGGCGAAGAAGATGCAGGCGAAAGGCGATGCTAGAACGAGGGTGAAGAAGAAGAAAGAGGTCAAGGAGAAGTTGGTTGTTGAGAGCGAGGAGGAGGAGGAGGAGGAGGAGCCGAAGAAGGCGGATAATAAGGCCGCCTTGAAGAAGGGGCAGAAGCAGAAGCAGAAAGCGCAGGAGGAGGAAGTGGTGGTTACGAAAAAGTCGGATAAGTCGAAGTCGAAGGCTAAGAATAGGCGGGAGGTCCAGTCGTCTGCGGAGGAGGAAGAGGAGGGGGAGGGGGAACCACCCGCAAAGAAGCCGGCTAACAAGACGACCACCAAATCGTCTTCCAAGTCGAAACCTACACCTTCCTCTGACAAAGCCAAGGCTCAACCGGCTGCGAAGGAGAAGGGGCGTTCCAAACCCCTACGAGTTTACTCGACAGAAGAAGATGACGAGGAGGAGGAAGAGGAGGAAATACCACCACCGGAAGACTCCGACTCCGACTCTTTACCTCCTGCGCCGATGATGCCTACGAAAGCCGAAAAACGTGCCCAGGAGAAGGCAAAAGAAAAGGAGAAGGAGGCTGCGAAGCCCTCGACGTCGAAGGCTAAAGGCAAGCTCAAGCCAGCGACTACGACGACCACGAAAGCCAAAGCCAAGAAGGCGGCTACGCCAACGGATACTGAGCCAGAGGAAGAAGAGGAGGAGGCACCGAGGAAGGGCGGCGCGAAAGACAAGGAAAACAAGAAGTCGACAGCTGCCACGTCGACCAAGGCAGGCCCGTCGACGCCCAAGCGTGTCGTGTCGGTCTTGTTGCCTTCTTTGACTCTTTCGCCCTCCAAGGCGGCAGCAGTGGCCAAAGATTTGGCCAAGGAACGCGTCAGTGTCAAAGCAAAGGGCAAGGGGAAGAAGGTCGTCGAGGAGGAGGAGGAGGAGGAGGAGGAAGAGGAGGAAGAGGAGGTCCCTAAGGCAAAGGCGACAACGAAGAAAGGGAAAGCAGTGGAGGAGAAAGCCAAACCGTCGACGACTACCAAAACCACGACAACTAAATCCAAGACCCAGCCCAAGTCGAAAGCCACCAACATTCGTGTTCCGGACACTCCAGAATCCGAGGATGAAGACGAGGAGGAGGAAGAGGAGGTCAACGCCATCGTCAGCCCACGCACCACCCGTGCCTTAGGTCGTACCGAGAGCATCAAAGCTGTAGCCGGTCAGGCCCACGTTAGCCCCTCCAAAGCAGTCGCCACCACTACTTCGATATCAGTCATGACCAAAGGGAAGAAGGCCGCGTCCAAAAACACTGCTAACGCCGTTGCTGGTCCGTCCACCGCGTCCAAGAACATCGCCAACGCAGTTGCCGGTCCATCCACGTCCAAAGCCCCAACGACCAGCGCGAAGCTTAAATCCAAGCCCAGACGCGCAGACGATGACGGAACGCCGATGGACGTTGATGGGCCTAACGCCTCCGTGTCTGGATCTACCGCGTCCGCGATCGTGTCCCATCCTCGCCGGAATGCTGCTGCTAAAGCCACGCAGCGACTGCGCGAGACGATCATGCCTGATGTCCTCCAGTACGAGGCGCAGTTGAAGAAGGCGCGGAGGGGATCGAGTACGGCGTTTGCGATGGACGGCGATGAGATTAAGGAGAGGGATGGAGAGAAGAGGAAGAAACGTGGAGGGAACGAGGAGGACGAAGAGGGTGAAGATGGTGATGGTGCGAAGCCGCAGAAGAAGAAGAGGCGGGTCAGTTTGAGCGATGGAGAGGATGCGGAGGCTGTTGTGGTTAAGAAACCTGCGAAGGGTAAAGGCAAACAAAAGGCGGCTTTTGTGGACGATGACGACAATATGGACGTCGATGATGGCGCCAAGGTGTACGTACTCCTTTGACTGCTGGTCGTGTGCCGAAAAAACCCTTACTGATATCGTCGATAACAGGCCTGGTGGTGCTGGAATTGTAATTCTAACGACCCAAGTGACACTAAGCGAGGATGTCGTCAAGGTTCGCTCGATCTGGTCTCTTTGCCCACTGTCTAATATTTACGTCCATGTTCCACAGGCCCTAACCAAGCTCGGGGTCAAGATCACTTCGCGGCCCAACGAATGCACCCACCTTGTCGCTGCTCATGTAGTGAGAACGGAGAAGTTCCTCTGTGCGCTCGCGTCGAGGGCACCGTGGATCGTCACTGACAAATGGGCGATAATGAGCGCGGGGGCGAAACGGATTTTACGTGTGTATCTATGATCCAACCGTGAACACCATTACTGACTCTGTTCTACTCGTTTAGCGGAAAAAGACTTTGCGTTGAAAGACCGTACTGGTGAAGACAAATACGGCGTCAAGCTCGCCGAATCGCTCAAACGCGCCAAGGAGCACCAGGGAAGGCTCCTAGCCGGCCATACGTTCTACGTCACGCCAAGGGTGCCAGTCGACGCGAAGCTGCTGAAAAACGTTGTGGTTGCTTGTGGCGGCCAGGTACGTCATTTCCTTTCTTGTCGGTGCATATTCCTCTTCTCGTTGTTCACCATGTTTTCGTTGTCAATTTTATCTAGGTGACGACGCAGACGCCGACTGTACGCGTCATCAACGTTGCTCTCACGACGCGACATGTTATATCTTGTAAAGAGGATATCGCCATCTGGCGGCCTTTGGCGGCGCAGGGGATCAAGATTTACTCGCAGGAACTTTTGTTGACTGGGGCGTTGCAGCAGGAGATGGAGTGGGATAGGGAGGATTTTTTGATTCCGGTTTGATCTTGACGCTTGACGTTTTTGAGTTATGGTTCAAGTTATGTATTTTGCTAGCGAGTGGATGTATCTTTCTACTCTGTAGTTAGAGAGCTGGCTAGGCCGACTGTGTCTATAGATTTACTGGTTACACTTTCCGCTGTAAAAAGTTTTGAAATGTATGTTCTGATATCTCTACGGCCGAACGAGGTTATGACGAAAGGGAACGAGACCGAAAACAAATGAACACCTGTCTAAGCGAGGTTGTTTGACCAGACTCAAGAGTAGACTGTACGATTGCGCAAGTGATACCAAATGATTTTTTTGCTCCATGAAGCCGATCTCTTGTGGCTCTACATGTCTACTAAATATATATGTACTACTTGAATAAATCGAACGGCCATAATCAAAGCCCTGAACCATGTAACCATCCCCGGAAGGAAACCCACAACCGTCATAAACTGGTGGAGTTCTGTGACTCAAAAGCCAGCCTTGACCATCTGGAAATAGGAAAGTAAGTTTCCAAGTAGTTTCAGAATGAAGAAATGAACGTACCGCTTCAGCATAAGTAGGAAGACTCACAGAGTTATCCTGACTGGCAGGGGGGCATGCGGGGGGCGGTGTCCTAGCAGTGTTAGGGACAGAGAGGGTGGGAGCAGCGGTGATGGTCGGAGCGGCGGTGATGGCGGGGTCTGCCCCATGGCCAGTCTCGAGGTCGGGGGGGCGCGAGCACAGGCAGCCAGACACCATACTCATCGTCCAGTAAGCTAGCACGGCCCGGGGATCGGATATGGACGCAAGAGAGCCCCGCCTATCTGCCGACAGCCCGAGGCCGGACAAGACAACGCTCAAGAAGACGCTGATGACCCAGAAGATGACCAGAGCACCCCCAAGCCAATATGGCGCTGAAACCAGCAAGTCCGCCGCGCTGAACTCTGTGGAACCACAATAAGTGCGTGAGAATGCAGAGGGATATGTAGATAGAGAAAAGAAGAGTCACCTGCCAGTGACGAGTAGAGGGACGCGCCAACGAGAAGTGTCAAGTAGAAGTTGGAAAGTGCGAACCCATGACGGCTGCGGGTGGACGGTAACGACTGTAAAGGTGCCTGTATGATAACAGTAACGATGGTGACGGCGGCGGTGAAAGCCAACAGGCGGGGAAGCGGGGTTCCCAGAAGCGCGAGCGAGAAGGCCGTCGTGGGCGGAGCGAAAATAATAATCAAAGCCCAGATCCTGGCGACAATCGTAGTAAAAGAAGTCATGTTTGGATTTAGTGTTGGAGTGATAGTAGTGATTGTTACAATTCATATTCGACAGGAAATACTGCGCTTATATAGCTCATTTAGGGGGCAGAGAAACAGTCTCAACCAGACGTGGTGCAACTGGAAAATACGACATCCTGCGTCATTTAATCATAATCCTTCCGTGTCTCTTCATCGATGACTCTATGGTGGTAATGTTTCTGACGCCGGGGCGTCACTTGGGCGTCGGGGGTGCCACGGCGATCCGAGACGCCCAAGAGTTATTGCCATCAAAAGCTCGTGGGGTTCATCCATAAAGGGGTCTTTTGTGACCATATTGGGTAGACGTGATCGGTGGGATATCGGGATCAGCTCAACTCGGGTTGTATGATCATCATCAAGGTTCCTAGGCTTGGGATTAGCCGGTCTTGTGGTCGAAAAAATGGTGTGTGGAAGGAACTAGCCACCATTGGGCGCTAATTTATATCCCACACCAAGGAGACTTGCATCGAGTGTAAATACGAGGATTCTACTGTCCTTGAAATTCTTGTACGGTTTTTGGGGCGGCGCGGTAAAAAGATAAGTAGTTTAAGGACACATCTGTGCATGGAATCATTCCGGACGAAATTATAGCACGGAAGTAAACCATTTGCGAGTACAGTTTGACGACATTTTTGCATTTAAATTTGCTCATCATCTTGTAGTCCGCATCACCACATGGATTCAAACCGATGTTAGCTATATAACGGGCTAAACAGGTACTCGTTCAAGGGCATATACCTATTATCTTGGGTTACCACCCCGCCGTCTAACCATCGTCTTTTGGACGAATCACCAGAGGCCCAGAGGGTACTGGTAGTAGAAGTAGACTTTTTGGACGGACAAGCAAGTCTGACAGAAAAATACTTAGTCGTTCTTGGGAGTGAGAAGGTGGGCCATATTACTACAGGACAGTGACGTACTCGGAAAGAGAGAGGGAAAGACGCTGACCATGCTTAATGGAGTATGGGACAAGGACCTAGGTCCATGGACGGACCTCCCAAGTTTTGATGGCATCAGGTCTCTTGCTTTCGTTCGCATCGGACATCCATCATCCTCCCTCCCTTGCATCCAGCGCGGTTTTTCCCCAGAGTATGGTCAGGCAGAATACGGCGCTTGTTGCTACGTAGTGAGGGGTGTTAGCAGGATACAGCTTGGTGAGGTGTTATTGTGTTGTCGAACCTCGCATTTTCTGATTGTTTATTACTCCTGTCTAGGTCTTAACGTTCTTATCTCTTGGATCGCCATTCCACGGCTTGTATGAAAAGCTCAGCACGGATTGAGCAAGCAAAGAGACTGGGAGTAGTGCAATGTGGAAGGTAATTTGTGTCTTTGTCTGCTTTCCTCCTATCACATTCCACCCGCTTGCGGACTGTGTTCTTCCTTCCTTCATCTTTCTGCATCCCACAGCGCCTTCTTCATACTTCTTTCCCAACGGGCCATCCGCGCTGCAGAAACAATCAGTACCCTCGCATGGTTCTTCCACGTTCAGGCCAAAGGCGTCATCTCCCACTCGCTCCTGCACTACCTCGTCCGATTGTGTATTTCGGGAGTCATGTCCGTTATCTTCTACGATCCGTATTCGTTTCTTTCATGGGTCTTCCCTGTGCATTCAGGGTATTTTTTCGTGCTGTTTTCTTGGATCGGGTTGAAACTGAGGATGGGGTCGGGGTCGTGGTTGAGCTGGGCAACGCAGGACTTGACCCAATTCAGGTTCACCACCCTTACTGAGTCTGCCTCGCTGGCTTGTCATCGTTATACTTCGCATTATTGTCTCCGTCTCCGTCCCTTCTCTGCTTCTATTTTTCTGCTTTAACTCACACTCGCTTGCTCGTTCCTTTCACAGGTGATAGCAATAACAAACTGCAAGGCGAGGCGCACGAGAACCTCAAGCAGCCCATTGCCTCCGTACTAGGCGCGATCTTTATCCCGAATATCTTTGGGCGCTGGTTACTCAGTGAGTGGATCTACTTTCATCTCTTTCTTGTTTTCTTGGTTTTTTTGCTTTCTCGCTTCGTCGAGGTTTTAGGTTCTTTGGATTCAGTTGATTTTAGTCCTCCTTTCAAAGGTCTATTCCGGCGTTACCCCTCCTTGCACCAGCGGAGGTGGAGCGTTCGCTCGTTCTCATTCCTTTCACAGCGCATCGCACCCTTCCGATTTCCAAGCCCCTTCCTGTTTTCCGTATCGTGATTTCGGCTCTTTACGCGTTTTTTTGACCATTTTTCGACTCTTCGAGGCTCAAGTTTTCTGCTACGCCCTCTCCCTGTATTTTTGAGCTTCTCCGTGTCCCGGCTTGAATTGACGCAATTCGCGTTTTTTGTAGCTCTTCCCTCTGTTCCGCGTCTGAGGCATTTCTCCGAATTGTCGTCCTCTTTGATTGTCGTTTTCTACGGCCATTGACCAGCACGCTGCTGCCCATCAATCTCCATTCGAAGTGTTTATTGTCTCTCAGGTTCATTCAGTTCCATGCCGCGTCTTCTCAATTCTGGGATGTTCGTGCCCAATTTTTTTTTCTCGTGCCTCGCACTTCTTGCGTTTGCCTATGTCTTCTCCAAATATCTAGGCTTTGGTGTCATCATTCGGCCCGCCTCCCTCCCTGACCTGCATCGGATCCTCGGTGCCCTCGTCAGATCAGATCAATTTGAGCCACCACCCACCTTGGACCCAGTTTTGGCTTCGTTTTTTCAGCCTGTTTTCTCGTTTCTCGTTTCTCGTTTCTCGTTTCTCGTTTCTCGTTTCTCGTTTCTCGTTTCTCGTTTCTCGTTTCTTGTTTCTCGTTTCTCGTTTCTCGTTTCTTCTCTCTCTCCTTCAAGCTTTCTTTCACGATTTGTTTCTAACACACAGATGCCAGTTCGGCGGCGCGAAACTCGAATTGTCACGAAACGAGACCGTTCCTTTTTTTTTAGCGTCCTGTCAAAGCTCTCCATGTAAACCAATTTCGCGTCTTGCAGCGGTATCTGGGTACTTTCATTCATTCACCTATTGCCTGCCATTGTTATCCGTTCAGCGTTCGCTGTCTAAATGCAGTAGTGCCTTTCTTTTCGCGTTCTTCGGTTGCTGCTCTGATTTGCTGTATTTTTTCCCTTTGTCCTCTGTTGATTTCTTCAGCTCCTTGCTGCTCTTATGAATAATATGAATGGCCCGTTGGCTGAGAATTCGGCACTTTTTTTGGTTGCTTCTTCTCGTCTGACGTCTCTCGCTTTATCATGTGCTCACGCTCATCTCCTTCTCCTGCCTTCATTCCAGTCTTTGGTTGAAATACGTTGCCGAGTTTTACGTATTCTCCACGTTCTTGCGTTCCTCCCTGCCTGGGTTATCATCCTGATCATGACTGAGCAACAACCCAAGTCTTCCTAGAAATCCGGAATTTTTAAAAAAAAATTGATATATCTCTCTTGTCGCAGCGACTCTCTTACTCGACGGAGCTTTTAGCCTGCATCTTCTGAGTCAAAGCCAGGCGTGTCGAAACCTCTCTTCTATCATTATGTTCTTGGTTTTGAGCGCTGATCTATCTGCGATTTCCCGTGTTAAAATCATGCCCGGTTTACGACCCATTTTGTCTCCGTCACCACGAAACCGGGTGTCATCGTTGTCCTGTAGCCATGATTATTCGATGATCTCGTGGGCACAGGTATTTTTAGCAAAGAGAACGTGTGGTGGTTTCAACACGGTTAGTCTCTTGTCTAGGTGGAGGATCTTGAGCAAGTCATGGGAACACCCTCTCACTCATTTTCCTGCACACGCACACAGACGAGAAATCGTTGTTCAGTGCAGCGTTCTAATACTGGACATCTTCTGTTCTTCAAGCACTCGGTGCAGCAAAGTTGATGATCACCATCAGACTATTCCGTCGTGCACATTATTTAAATAGAAGCCCGACAGATACTGATTGAAAGGTTTAAATTTGACCTGCCAGTGGGCAACTGCGCGTTTCAACCGTCGATATAATCAAGAAGTCCAACCAAATTCTGCCTCTTTCTGACCCCCTGCAACTTTCGTCAATCGGAGTAATCGTAATCACCCTCAAATTGAAATCAAGTTTTCAAGTGCGTCGGCCGTGTTCTAAATTCTGAATCGGTGTTGAGAATTACGATGGTATTTAAATTTAGGTTAACAGCCAATATGAACAACGATGCACTGCGTGTTACTTATCCTCCAGAAGAGGACCATCTGCCCCCAGTAGGTCTTTTAGCCATGATGAAGAATTATGGTCACGTTAACAAATGATATCTTTACAGGTAAAACGAGACACTCATGGTTTGTCTACAGTGAAATTCTCTCGATGGATAAACTCTTAAACTGTTTCATTTTTTCTAGGTCCAGGTGCGAAACCAACCGAAAACGCTGCCAACCAAAGCAACGAATCGTTGCTAAACTTCGCGATTGAGCTGCGTAAACAGTTCAACGAGTCAGGCAATGTAGACAACCTGCAGACAGCCGAACCCTTGCTACGTAAAGTCCTTAAAGAAATCCCTGGCGGCAGCGAAAGTTATGCCACTGCCGTCGATAATCTTGGCTGGGTGCTACAGACACGATTCCATCAAAATGGTCAACACCATGATCTCGAGGAGTCAATTAAATTGCACGAAGAAGCTCGCGATCTTCGAGCCAACCCAGATCGAGTAAAGACGCTCGAAAACCTTGCAAACGCACTGACAATTCGTTTTCGACAAACTGGTCGGCAGGATGATTTTGATAAAGCATTTTCCCTACAAAACGAGGTTCTTGAGCTGCGACCTCCACCCCACCCTGATCGGTCTGATTCCCTCACAAATGTTGGCGTTCTGCTGTGGCTTCGGTTTCAGGAAAAAGGAAAGGGGCGAGACCTTGACGAAGCAATTGAATTATTCAAACAGTGTCTTCGGTCGCGACCTGCAGGCCATCCCGATCGTCCCGACTCGCTTTTGAACCTTGCAGCTGGGCTGAGAGCTAAATTTGATTCTGGTGGGCAGCAAATTCACCTCGACGAGGCAATTTTATTGTACAGAGAAAGTCTTACTCTTCGGGCTCCACACCATCCTGATAGAGCAATGCTCTTCAACAACCTTGGAAACGCACTTCTGACCCAATTTTGGAAAACAGGTCAACAAAGTGACCTTAGTGAAGCAATTCAATCGTACAAACAATCGCTGGAGCTCCGACCTCCTCCCAATCCAGACCGATTTAGCTCGCTCGACAGCCTTGGGAATGCACTGACGACCCGGTTTCAGCAAACTAGTCAGCAAAGCGATATTGATGCTGCAGTTTCGTGGTACAGACAGGCGCTAGAGAGCTTGTCTCAACTTCATCCTTATCGCAGCAACTCCCTCAATAATCTTGCAACCGCATTGTGGACCCGGTTTGAGCACAGTGGTCGGCAAGCCGACCTGGAAGAAGCTATTTCTTTGCACAAACAAGTTCTCGAGCGCCTACCTCCTCTTCATCCTGATCGTCCTCGTTTTCTCAATAACCTTTCGAACGCATTGTCAACCCAGTTTCAGCGAAAAGGTCAGATAAACGACCTTAACGAGGCAATTCTACTCCAGGGACAGGCTTTGGAGTTCGACCTAGATCCAGGGCGTCCGCATCGACCACGACGATCCATATTTCTCAACGGTATGGCGATTCTACTATGGACCCGATTTAAACAAGAAGGAAAACAAGACGACCTTGATGAAGCAGTGTCACTGCACCGACAGGCCTTTGAACTGCGACCTTCACCCCATCCAATGCGACTTGAATCTCTTACAAACCTTGCGGTCGCTCTGTCAACAAAGTATAAGCAAGAAGGTCAGCAGCGTGATCTGGACGAGATGATGTTATTGAGCAGAGAGGCTCTTAATATTGTTCCTTTATCCCATCACTCTCGACCACGGATCTTCAGTAGCCTTGCCTCTATCCTATTGGCCAGATTCGAGGTCAGCGGCCGGCAAAGCGACTTAGATGAGGCAATTTTATCCCACAGGAAAGCCCTCGAACTCCGACCTCCATCCGATCCTCAACGATATATCTCCCTCACTAGCCTTGCTCAAGTATTGCATACCCAGTTTGAGCATGGCGGTCAGCGCAGCGATCTCCAAGAGGCAATCTTAATGGGCAGAAAGGCCCTTGACCTCCTATCAGCAACACATCCTGACCGCGCTAGCACCCTCAATAGCCTTGCAATTTTTTTGCTCACCCAATTTAAACTGGAGGGTGAACAGTGCGATCTTGAAGAGGCAACCTTGTTGCACACAGAGGCTCTCCAGCTCCGACCTCCACCTCATCCCCTTCGATCCCAGTCCCTCAATAACCTTGCGAATGCAGTAGGGTCCTTCGCTCGGAGTGGAGATCGGAAAAGTAATCTCACTGAGGCTATTTCCCTTTACAGAAAAGCTCTTGAGCTTATACCTCCTGGTCCGTTACAATCTTCCCCGCTCTATAACCTTGCAGTTGACCTGGTCAAGGCTTATCTCTTGGATAAAAGCGATACAAATCTTTTGGAGGAGGCAATGTCTTATTTTATGGTTGCAACAAACTGCGACCCTCAACCTGCATCTTTGCGTCTCACGATAGCAAAGAAGTGGATCGAGTGTGCAAATATCAGCCATCACGCCACAGCGATCAATGCTTACGATGCTGCACTGCTTACTCTACCTCGATTGGCTGCTCTGAACTTGGATTTGCAATCGCGCCAAGAAGCGCTGACTTCCGGTAGTGATGGTTTGGCTCGGGACGCATCAAGATGCGCTATAAAAGCTGGGAGGCTGGATAAAGCAATTGAATTTCTGGAAACTGGACGAACTATATTCTGGTCACAAATCCTATCTCTTCGCTCACCCTTCGATCACCTCCATGATATCGCGCCAGACCTTGCTGATCAGCTCAGAGATCTTACAGCTGCACTCGAGCGCGGATCTCATAGAGATATATCTCCGCACTCTGTCGACAACTTCATAAATTTGTCTATTGATCAAGAGACCTCCCGAATGAATCGCATTCACGAAAAATGGTTAAAAGCCATTGACGAGGTCCGGGAAATTCAAGGATTTGAAGATTTCCTTCGCCCACGTCGGCTATCTTCTCTCCAAGCTGCTGCGTCTGAATTCCCGGTGGTTGTTCTAGTGGGAACCGATTTCACTAGCCATTGCCTCATTATGAGGTCAACTGAAATTCATTACATCCCACTTCCCAGATTATCCGCCCAGGTGTTGCGTAAAATTGGCCGCCTCTTGCAAGCCGCGACATCACACTCGACAATCGAACGATCTTTTTTGGATCAGATTTCATTGGACGATGCTTCTTTCTCGCCAGCCATCACAGAAACCTTACGCGGCTGGGTTGATCTAGAGGAGAGCCGAGGAATGAGATATGAAAACAGCGTGTCTTCGGACGCCATTTTCAGATCAGTTTTAAAAACCTTGTGGAACGAGGTAGTTAAACCTGTCATTGATTTTATCGGGTTCCAGGCGCGTTTTAAAGTTTTTCTCTATCATCATAAAACTCACTGACAAAATTCCTCAGAAATCAGAGGAACCAGCTATGTTAAAGTGGTGCCCGACTGGGCTGTTCAGCTTTTTCCCCCTTCACGCCGCTGGTTGCTACGATGACATCGGATCTGCTGAATGTGCTTCCGACTACATCATCTCATCATACACGCCCACTATCGGATTACTGCTCCCCGTGGCTCCCAAGGCGCATTCATCGACCCAAAAATTTGAAATCCTAGCTATTGCGGATACCAAGCGACTTTCGTCAGCCGGAAAGGAAGTAAAAATAATCGAAAGACATTTATCCAACCCGGAATCTCTAGTGCAATTAGGGACCTCCGGTCATAATCCAGGAAATGTTGACAAAATCTTGTCCCATCTTTCCTCAGCATCAATAGTTCATTTTGCGTGTCACGGCAAGCAGGATCAATCGACCCCACTTAACAGCGCGCTTCTTGTTGAGGATGGCCCTCTAACGATATCAAAAATCATGCAGCAACCATTGCCTCACGGATCGCTAGCCTTCCTCTGTGCATGCGAAACGGCAATGGGAGATGCAAACCTTCCAGACGAAGCGATGAGCCTAGGTGCCAGCTTATTGTTCTCGGGGTTCCGCAGTGTCATCGCCACCATGTGGTATGTTTAAGGCCACCTTTTCCTCGGACACAGTTTCTGATATTTATTGCAAAATCAGGGAAATTCAGGACAAGGATGGACCCACCATCGCAGATGCATTCTACGAACAAATTTTTCGAGGTGCTGGTGGTCAGCCTGGGTCCTCAGTCGATACTGGTAAATATCCTCAGGCGCTTCATATCGCGGTCAACAAATTGAAATCCACTGGCGTTTCGTTCCGCCGCTGGGTTCCCTTCATTCATATGGGGAAGTGAAACTGGGATGGAGGTTGCAATCTGCGTTGCATCTAATTTTGAGAAGCTATGTTGTAAAACCATCTTGAATCCAGTCAGAAAAATACTTTCACTGACGGAAGAGACCTATCTCTGGCGGATAACTATAATTCGAGAATATTGTTAGTAAAAACCACGTTAACGTTCTTACCTTACCGATTCATACATCATACAAATCTGAGGCACTATCTGACTGTGCCACCGCTTCCAACGGTCCAAGGGCAGCAGCGGCATCAGCACTGAACTTTAACCCAGACCGCGTCCACTGGGCAGAATGCTCCACAGCTGTGTACGATTGGAGAGTACAGCAAGGTTACGAAAATGCGCCAAGTGATGGGAGGAAGAAGGGACCAGTGTGGTGCCGGCCCGGCATCATCAGATGGAAAAATAATTGATCGCGTTCGTTGTGAGTCTTTTCCTGTCTTTTCCTCTCACTGGCTCTCAGACGAAGACTTCTTGGTCAAGGCAACTTTACTTCTGCTCCAATGCCTGGACGTTTGCGCAAACTTAAACATTCTCAAATCGAGTAACAGATTCCTGACGTCTTTAAGAACGTGGAATCTACTGGTCGCTGTGGAAAGAAATTGTCGACGAAGCTCTATTTGGTGGGAGCCTTTGCATATCTCGCATGCACCAAGGAAAAGGTATTATTACTGTTCATTTGACCGCTTTTAGCTCTCTTGTTTGTCGTCATCCCGCCGGGAACGTTCGAGAATCCAAGGTCCACCATTGAGCCAAATGACTTCATCAGCACAGTAAACGACAACCGGATCTCAAATGCCTCTATCGTGTTCCGCTTAGAGGCTCGAGGAATAGCCATACTATGATCTGACCTTCTCAGAAGAGTCGATATTTCGGGAATTCTTGCAACCTCGGCCTCGGGTCTCATCGAATGGCTGAGAGGTGTCCGCTGACATCCTTCGAGAAAAGTCAGCTGTGTGCTGTGTCTCTTGATCCCCGTATTTGTCATTAACCTTCTCCGAGTCGAGGTTCATGGACTGATACCAGTTCATCAAGGAGGTTACGATGCTCAGCTTGAAGCTCATGATCCGTCATATAAAACTAGTGAGCATGACTTTGATGCAATTCTTGATGAGCCATTTAAGCTCAAACCCTCTGCTAGCGACTATCTGTGTGCATACTGCGTTACCCCCTCTAACAATCGATGAGGTGTACAGACAGACGTGGTTCTACTTCTGTTCACAGGAAATAGCTTTTATTAACTTGACGCTGAGACGCTTTCATCGGCTCTTGGAACCCCTTGGGAGAACCACAGCCTTCAAGCCAAAGGAGACGGCCAGGCTCTTTCGGCTTGAGCATTCTTTTCACCCACGAGTGTTTCAGTTTCCCGAGTAAGGGAGAGGTGGTAAAGCAATTGCATCCTCGTGTTCATCCTGTAACTCACCGATTCATGTAAAGAAGAAACTTTATTTGGGTTGCTGCTCAGCTCTTCTGGGAATCGTGGTTTTAACACCTGGGATATTGGGCGACTGGTAGGTATAAATGCCATGGAGTTCTACCTTGGTTTCAGCGACCGAGGAAAGTCGTCTTCCCAGAATAATGCGTGGCCCAATCTTCCTTGCTCCGGTACTAGCTCTAGTTGGCGTTGCCTTCGCCGCTGCCCCTCGTTGGGAATTTGTCCAGAATGGAACGACTGGCGTGCTCGCCTTGGAGGCAATAGTGGTATCGCCTACCTTGGCTATTTTCTTCAACAGGGCCAGTAATGATCCGTTGATGATCAACGGTCATTCCGCGTGGGGGGCGCTGTGGAACTTTGAGACCAATACAGCGTCGCCCCTGAATCTTATCACTGACTCGTTCTGTGGCTCAGGAGGATTTTTGAGTAACGGAACAATGGTAAACCTTCTTCTTTCCTGGCTTTCATGAACTGAAGCGGGTCTGTATTTTAGGTTAGTCTTGGTGGAAATATCCCGTTAGCGATAACTCCAGCTCTCGATGGTCGTATGGGAATCAGAATTTTTGAACCTTGCAACGAACCCAACGGCGTAGGATGTGCTATCGTTGAAAATCCAACAACCCTTCATCTGGCTGAAACTCGATGGTATACGTCGTCAATCCGAATTTCTGACGGTTCTCTTGTACGTCGTCATCCTTTTTCCGTCAGGAAAACACTTCCTGAATATTCGAGAACAGATGATCGTTGGTGGGATACATGAATCCAGTCCTTTTTATAATACGGATCCTGTGAACAGCTTTGAATTTTTCCCTCCGAAGGATGGAGGTGTTCCTCGCCCATCGCCTTTCCTCGAGAGGACTCTCCCAGCAAACCTCTTCCCTCGGTAGATTCATTTCCTAAGAACGTGGACTCCATCGATGTTAATGATTCTTCTCCAGAGTCTTCGCTCTTCCGGATGGCACAGTCCTGATGATCGCGAACAATCAAACCATTATATATGACATCGAGAAAAACACTGAAACAATCCTGCCAGAAATCCCAAATGGTGTCCGAGTATCGAATCCCTTTGACGGTACCGCTACCCTGCTCCCTTTATCTCCTCCAGATTTTATACCGGAAGTCCTTGTCTGCGGTGGTAGCACAGCGAATGACCAGACTCCCTCTGCCCAACTTTCTTCCCAAGATCCAGCATCAGACCAGTGCAGTCGCCTTACCCTCACTCCCGCTGGCATTAAGAAGGGGTGGCAGGTCGAGCACCTCCTAGAAGGTCGAATAATGCCCGAAATGATCCTCCTCCCAAATGGACAAGTTCTCATCACGAATGGTGCGGGGACTGGGTATCCAGCTATCAACTCTGTAGCCAACGCTATCAACGCTGCGTCTAACGCAGATCATCCAGTGTAATAGTTTAGTTTCTCTAACCATTCGTAATCGCTGATTCTCTAATCCAGGTTTACTCCATCGCTTTACACTCCTGACGCCCCACTTGGGAAGCGAATTAGCAACGATGGGCTTCCCACCACGAACATTCCACGACTGTATCACTCGTCGGCCACTTTGACACCGTCTGGGTACCATCTCGTTCTTAGTCAAAGTGACTCATCTGCTAATTCTAATCCATTCTTATTAGAAACATTATGATAGCTGGTTCGAATCCGAACACTCTTGTCGACAATACAACCACATTCCATACGTAGGTTTCTTGGCCTTCTTTGTAGACGTTCATTGAGAATCTACCTTGCAGGGAATTCCGGGTCGAATTCTTGAACCCGCCATTTATGTCAGGCGCACGACCGCAATTAATAAAGGTCCCGCCCAAGATGGCGTTCAACGACCAATTCCAGATTGAGGTTTCCATTCCAAAGAATCTCAAAGCATCTTCCGTACAACGTGAGTCTTTGTTCAGATAAAGATTTTCATTCTTTGACAATTTTTGGTCCGTTTTAGTTGCCTTCATGGACCTTGGGTTTTCTTCCCATGCTTTCCATTCATCACAACGTCTCGTCTTCGCGGATACAAAACTTTCTGCTGATCGAAAGACTCTCACTGTTAGAAGCCCACCCAACAACAGAGTCTTCCCACCTGGACCAGGTATGGATTACACGCCAACTTTTTCCCAAAAATCAATTAACTCTTGACATCTTCTATCAGCTTTCCTGTTCTTGACCATCGACGGTGTGACTAGCACAGGAACTCGGATCTTACTTGGAAATGGGCTTCCTCCTCCTGTCCGTGACCAAGGTATCAGACTGTAGACGCTCTAGCTACCCGCTCTCCCGCCGGGGATGCTGTCGGTATATAGTCACGATTGTCGACACAATGATAAACAAATTTTGCGAGTGTAAGCATAACATCGTCGATAAAGAGTGAACTATTGGAGGCGGCAAATAGGATACCAGAGAGCAGATCTTTTGGTTATGATGTTTACAGTTTTTGTAGGCTCTCGACCGTGAACTTATGTGAGCTATGAACAGTTAGCCAGGTCCCAAAATTGAAAGTGCATGTTGGTTCCTTTGTTGCTGAGTTGCATTGCTGCAAGCTTGTTGAGAGCTTGTTGAGAGCACCTGCCGGAACGCGTCGCGTACAATCATGTGATCGATGTCACACAATACAAAAGGCCTGAGGTTTTAACTTTTTACCAATGCCATGTGGCATGAGTCTGCCACTGACTTCCACCTTCCAACGTATGATGCCCGGACGTTTTGATTGCTGCCACGAATCTTCAAAAAATGCTGTAAGAGCTGGGTATCTATGTCCGAAAGAAAGCGACGTTCATAATACCTTTCCCAGCAGGCGACCAACGATGGATATCTTACTGGACGACCTCTCTCCCGGCGACCTTTTTCGGTATTCCCGGACGTGTAAAGAGGTGAGACGCTGTTTTATTCTATATTCGGCACCGCTTCGACATCCAAAATGTCCTTGGCCGATACTTACCTCGAAACAAATTCCAGGTTTCGGGAACTACAATCTGCCACTAGGATGTTCATATCAGGATCAACAGCGTTGCAGTTCATGGCGCGCGAGGTATGTCCTGAATCAGACCTGGATTTCTACTTCGAACATCACTTCCGCAAGCCTATTGCTCTTTGGCTCCGGAGCATCGGGTATAAATTAGTTCTCCATCGAACTATGAAGGGTCGTGAGCTCAGTGTCGAGCAAATGATAGCTGGATACTATGACCCCGATGACGAGGATTTAACTCCTTGGAAGGACGTTCAGTTTAATGACGCGAAGGAGAAAGACGGCTATTTCGGCGCGAAGATGGTGTTAAACTTCGAACAGTCCGAACCACACCCCAAAATCCAGCTAATCACTTTATTGCAGTCACCTCTTGAAATCGTCTTGAACTATCATTCGAGTGACTATTCAGCTGTGTCTTTCTGATGCTCATTTTCTTGAATCTTTAGCGTGCGTCATGAACATAATTACCCACGACAAGGCTTATTCATTATAGTACCCCTCGCGACGTTCGACTAACGCCGCTCCTTGATCCTGATACTGAAGAACGGAAAGCGGCCCTCGACAAATATGCTGGCCGAGGATGGCAGATGATCGACGTCGAGGATCTCCAAAGAAAGGATATCTGGGGCTCTTTCTCACCTGGACATCGTTTCGTAGGTGACTCGAAATGCTGGACGCTTCCCATCCTCCCCGCGCTCGCCCTCCCGAAAAGCACCATGGACGCAAATTCATGGACCTTCTTGTACGAATGGTCAGATTTGCAGATGCAGTATAGCCTCTTATCTTCGTCCCGACTTCGGTTCAGCTATCTTACTATGGATGAGCCCCTTCAGAAGCACACATCGCGGACGATTAACGAAGTATTAATAATCAAAAAGAACAAAAAATCGAAGTGACTATCCTCCATGCACTATCTTTGCAATTCAAAACGAATTCATATTAATTTCGCAGAGAATTAGACCGACAGTTTCGAGAAGCGATCAGACTATATCTCGAAGCCCTTCCAGCTCCGGCCCTTTATGTAGACATGGGCGAAAATGACGAAGGCGATGAAGGATGACGAATAGACAGGCCAGCAGACGTCCTAGGAAGTCAAGCACACGGGCATGGTCGGCAGTCCTTGTTGGATTTACTCGAGTATATGATCCACCATGAGCCGAATGGGATACGGTGCATAGGGTCGGGGATGGTATGTATGTAATATGCTCGGCCAAGTGACGATTTAATATTCCCGAGAATAGACGTCCCGGGTTGGTCCCGGGAATATGTATTGGGTTAATTTTATGTAACTAGGTACCTTATGTACTCTTCATAAACATAATTTACTGGGTTCTAGATGAATTAGGAGACCCGAGAATAGAGAACCCACCCGAGAGTATCGAAAAACCACACGACAACAGAAACATGAGGCCCGAGAATAGAAAAATCACCCGAGAATAGACACTGGAGGCCCGAGAATGGATTGGGCACCCGAGAACAAATCAAGCCATGCGCGCGCAGATTCATGGAAATTTTTTTATTCTCGGGGAAACTATGTACTCTCGGGTGAGCTATTTACTCTCTGGTGACAATGTGTCCTAGTGTATTCTCGGATCTGTATAGGTACTTTCTGGCGACTTTCTGTAATCTTGGGTAGATAAGATCATGGTGCTTACGTCATGTGCCTGACCCAAAATAGGTTGGTTTTCAGTCAAGGACTCAAGGCAGAGTGGCAACCTGGGGGATGTACGACTAAGGTACAAAATATACATCTACAGAATCGCATTAACGAGCCCTATCGAATGGTACCAATTTCAAGAGTCTCTGAGCACTTTGTGCCACGAGATGAAGCCGATGAGCATCGTTGTCACCTGTGGAGAGAATTGATGGCGAGGCACGTGATCAGGCGCGTCAATTCGCCGTCGCGCTTCACGCAAAGCTGCTTTCCTCTGAACGCAGGGAAGCCAGTTTTGGCCGAAAATCCTTGAGAAATTTCATGAGGCTAGTCAAGTACAGTCAGAATATGTGGAGTAAAAAATTTGAAGGTAATCTTAATGCTGTATATTATAGACGCTGATGCCTTGCCTGCAGCAGCTTCTCTTAAATTCCGACTGACTTGCCGTGGTGCGCCACGCACTCCCTTGTTCCTATGTCTCTGTAGAATCAAGTATCTCATTATTTATTCTTACCCACTGTCTACATTGCAATGCTGTACTTCCTTAGTCCTTTTCACAAGTAGTGAGGTGAGTACCCCATCTTACCTTTTACTTATCATGTACCTAGCTATCATTCAATAAGTACTTTCAATACCTAGACTCCATTCTACACAGACTGAGCTGTGATTTAATACTTACTATCTGGTTGACCTGCCAAATTTCGCATAAATGTCACCAAGGAGCTCATTCTTCGCGTAAAGCGCGATGGCGAATTGAGACGCGCGTGATCACGTGCCTCGCCATCAATTCTCTCCACAGATGACAACAAGATGACAACGATGCTCATCAGCTTCATTTCGTAGCACAAAGTGCTCAGAGACTCTCGAAAAGGATACCATTCAATAGATCTCTTTAATGCGGTTCTTTAGATGTATATTTTGTACCTTAGTTGTACATCCCCCAGGTTGCCACTCTGCCTCGACCGAAAACCGTCCTATTTTGGGTGAGGCACATGACGTAAGCAGGGTGATGTCATCCTGAAATTTGCCCGAGAGTACATTTACAGTCCCGAGAGTAGATAGAAAATAAATTTCCATGAATCTGCGCGCGCATGGATTGATTCACTCTGGGGTGACCAATCCATTCTCGGGCCTCCTGTGTCTATTCTCGGGTGATTTTTCGATTCTCGGGGCCATGTTTCTATTCTCGGGTGGTTTTTCAATATTCTCGGGTGGTTTTTCTATTCTCGGGGCCACTAATACATCCAGAACACGGTAGATTATGTTTGTAAAGAGTATATAAGGTACCTAATGACGTGAAATTGACCTGATACGTATTCCCGGAACGTCTATTCTCGGGAATATTAAATCGTCACTTGGCCGAGCATAATGTAATGCTAGCTTGCCCACATACTAAAACTCTCGGAGAACCGGCGTTCAATCCTTGGACCGTGCCGTGTAATCTACAACTGGAACTACATATTTAAAACTAACTAAGCTTGCAGACAATAATGGTTACTCGCCGTAAAGCCTGGAACTGAGGTATGAGTGAATGCATGTAGTATCTGTTATTAATAGCCAGTCGCACTAAGTATGATGGCGTAAAATAGGATGGAGCAGTGATATCTCGTCTCCGAGGAAGAGGTCCTGAGTCCACGAAGCAATCAAGAAAACATATTTCTGAGTTGGTCATCGATTTACTCACCGAAAGCTGTTGCTGGGTTTTGGCCGCTGGAATTCACCTAAGGTATCGAAACTCGCATGCATTTCGCGTCCTTTAATTACTTGTTTAGATAGCTTTGCGCTACCGTGACACTTTGGAATAAAAAAGATTTTGAATTCGATGCTTTCCCTTGCTATCTAACTTTGTGGTATATATATAGATCCCCAATATCGAAAAAAGAAGGTTATTTACAAACCCACTGCAGCCTTCAACTTCGCAAAGTTCGGTGTTCCGAGACCGGTGACTGGATCCCATCCGGCTTTAGCTGGGAAGCCGTTGGTGCTGCATCCCGGGTTGTCCCCTGCGTTCACATCGTTAATACAGGGCAAAATGGTCATGGACATCAAGCACGTACCAGTGGTGATATCGTTGAGCGCAGCTGCACCAGCAGCGGAGTAAAGGAATGGGTTCAAGAAACCGAGACGTGGTTTTCCAGCGGCAATTAGCTGGTCGTTCAACAAGGCAATGACGCTCGCAAAGATTGGACTTGAGCAACTGGTCCCGGCGACGGCCTCAGTTTTACCGGAAACGACGATTTGTACATTCTGGCCTTGGGCAGAGACATCGGGGAAGGCGCGTCCTGAGGTGTTGAATTTGCCAGAGTTGGTGGTGCCCAGAGCTTTAAGGTAGGAAGCGACGGCAGTTGACTGATAAGATGGCTGACCGAAGAAGTTGGAGAAACCACCTGATGAGAAGGTCGCGGCAGTTTCTGTGGGGTTCCCTGTCGTGGCACCAACGGAGGTCATAAATGGACAACCTGAAGGGAAAGTGGGGACGAAATTCTTGCAAGAAGCCGATTGGGACCCGGATACGCCACCATCTCCTGAGGCGAATAGGATGGAAGTTCCGCGAGCACCAAGCTGGGCGTAAGCGTTGCACAAAGAGCTGATTTTCAAATGATTAGTCAAAATTTTAAAATTGTTATCGCTAAAATTTACTTACTTGGCTAGACTGCGAGAAATAGTGTTTTCGTTTTGTCCATAAGAGGTGGTCAGGACACTCGGAGGGTTCGATTGGCCGAGGAGTAAGTTGATGATATCAAGGAATCCTTCCAGGGCACCGTCCTGGAAATTATTACCGACGGAAATAAAGACGTTGGGTACCAGAGAGGCGATGCCGACAGTGTACTGAATGTCCAAATTGGCCTCAATACCGACTGGCGATGCGGGATTCTCGCCTCCGTCCAGAGTCTCGAGGGTGAAGGTGGTCGTGCTCGGGATGTCGGGTCGGTTTGCTTTCAGGAACGTTGTGAGATCAGCCTTATTGGCAAACTGTTGGATGAATCCTGACACCCCTAGAACGTTAGAGGATTGGGTCGCAGCTGTGGTGGGGATGCCGTATAGCGCCTCAAGACACGCGGGAGTAACGGCGGTCGCACACGACTGGGCGGCACGTTCTTCCAGGTCAGCAGTCTCCCGTGATTCAACTGGAGCTTGTGGAACAGACACGAAAGGGAGATGAACAAATGGGTTGTCGAATCTTCATAATTCATTCAGTGACATATGCAACAAAAAAAGAATTTAAATCTTACGTTGTGGTTGGGTGTACGACTTCAATGTGATCCTGCAATACAGCAGGGACCGAGTACGAAAGAGTACGAACGAACTCTTTTCCGGTTTCGGTGTGTTGGAATACTTGGAATTTGGCCGCGAGGAGAGTGTTAGCTTTGCTGATAGGAATGGAGAATTCGAGCCAGTCGCCAGCCGGTGAAACTGATTTGGCAGTTATATCGTTGCTGGAAAGCCATTCGTTGACAAGGGAAACAGTATCGGCAGGTGGGGCGACGAAGGCTTCTACCTGGATAACCTGGTCAGCACTAGCGGCGGATAATAACGGTCGGTAAATACCTCTTCCTTCGTCAAATGTTGGCCGTAAAGTGCATTTCCTGGAGTGCTGACAGCCATTAAGGCA
Source organism: Galerina marginata (assembly GCA_023014335.1). NCBI lineage: Eukaryota > Fungi > Basidiomycota > Agaricomycetes > Agaricales > Galerinaceae > Galerina > Galerina marginata. The sequence goes on along the minus strand of JAECYW010000008.1, from coordinate 3,025,050 downwards.
TCCTGAAGGCCGGCGATATTAGTTTGGTGAAGCGCAATGCGGAGTTTGATGGTCTGATCGGTCGAAGCAGCGCCTTGCTGGACAAAGCCATCGGGAGCACCAGGACGAGAGTCATGAACGACCATGCTCAGGAACGATGGATTGGCGAGAGCCGTTGCCACGAGCGCGGCGAGGTAGAGAAACCGGGAAAGCATTGCGACAAACGATGGGTTTACGAGGAATACAAATTCGACTTTGAAGGACCTCTTTTTAAGCCACAGCCTACATCAAGCAACGCATGGATCTTTACTGTTGATGAGAAAGATTCGTATGCTTTCTGCTATCTGGGGGAGGTTTCACGAGTCTCCAGCACATCTGGGACATATGGAATATTTCGGGATGGTATTTTAGAATTGCTAGCCGCGAGGACGACGAGCTTGACATACGAATCTTTTGATCAGTTCCCTTGACCTCAAAACAGTCAAGATAAGAAACTTACCAGATATTGCATCGTTCGTCGATGAACTGGAACGCGTGGACAAAGTTATCTTTGTTATTGCTAAGGAAGCCGAGTCCTGGGACTAGGATTCATTCCGTTGCGTGCCAGTTGCTAGCCCGAATTCTTCAGTTGATGGCTATGAATAGAAAGTAACGCTCTTGGCATCCCCACTGGTAAGGGCAGATGACGAGACAGGAATGCGCTGGCGCATCGTCGTTCGCAAGGGTATTCAAGGCGGTTAGGACGGCTCCCGACGGCTAAGTAGCCGTTGAAGAAGGACTCGATAAAATAGGAGGCTAAGCAAGGAACTATTAAAGGAGTATTTACCTTGATTTAGACGTACGGTGTGCAGCCATTTTGTCGGCATGCGCTGGTGTGCTTATTTTTAACGATTCCCCAAGGTTATTAATAGCCTTGGGAAGTCTTCGTCTGTCCTCATGCTATCATTTTCAGCTGATAGGTTTCTAAAGCGCAGTGTCCTCATTTTGCTCTAGCGGCAAAAGGAATGAACGAGTGGCTCAACTTCGTGTCCAAATGGATGCCGGTGCTTCACATTTTCTGATCTGTTCTTCCTGTAATCATCGCCGCGTTCTTCGAAGTTCGACGCATAACAAAAGTGAAATGTTCCCATCCAATTCCTGCAACAATTATTTTGGTAAGGATTAAAAATAGTCCAGCGAGGTGAGGTGAAAATTTAGTGGAATGGCCAGCTCGGCGACTATGAGGATAACTCATTGGCGTCGAGAGGGGCATATCGAGTATGTAGACATCGAAGCCAACGCCCCGTCAATAACAACAAGTAAACCTATAATTTCTAACCATGTTTCCGCTAAATAACAGACAACCTCTTGCAATCTCAACTTACCAACTGGCCATCGTTTTACTTCTCCTTCACAGCCTTTTCCGACCCGAAGAAGCTCATAATTTGAGCAGTCTCCCAATCATACCCCATGCCCAGCCGGATCGAAATGAACCGTGTTGGTCCTCGAGCCCATGTCAACTCCACCTCCACCGCCCAATTTGCCGCGACCACCTGGTGCCAACGAGCTTGCCCCTAAGGAGCCCGTATACCCCGGGGGCATTGGGTATCGCACAGCCCCGACGCCGTGTATGTGATATTGTTCGCCAACGACTTCCTTCACCGCCAGCATTAGGTGGTCAAGGCGGGTGATGAAACTGAAGGCTGTTGAGATGCCGACGGAGAACATCCTAGACGAAGGATGATGCTATCAGCCCAGGGTACGCAGGCCCGTCACAGATACGACACAATGGAAGAATAGAAATAGAAGAAGACGGAAAAACACGGTAGAAAATTAAATCGCAACCCACATATACTGTTCATCCCTTAACGTGTCAATGGACAGCGTTCTCGGCAGCCCATAATCTTCCTCCGAGTCCTTATGTATAACGTCGAGACCGTGGTACTTGAGCATGAAACGGTCAATCAAGGGGCATGGCGTAATCTGAGGCAATGGGTTTCCTGTCCTTAACGAGAATGATATCATGGCTTTAAAGCAAGATTTCATTAGAACGACATTCAATATAAGAACAAGGCCCTTACAGATCACTGCGAGGACATCACCCTGGAAGCCCGGGTCCATGAATCTCGTACGCTTCAGGAACGCACGCGACCATGAGGGCTCAAGGTGTTCGAGCACCGACATTAGATGCGAAAGCGAGAACGAAAGGCCACTAGGACAGAATATAAATTAATTGGTCGGATAAAAGAACAAGCGAACGGACATCTGCAGGTCGACAATCTTTTGATATCTATCAGCAGGCCACCGGCCCTTCAACGAAAACTGTGAAAGGGCTGGAAGTCAGTTTATGTACACAGCAAATAGCTACGGAGCCATACTAACCTCATAAACGACGTTCGTCCTCAGCATGGTTGCCTTCGCCAATTTATTCCTCACAGCCAACAAACTTGAGATGATCTCCTGAATTTCAGGTTTATGCTTTGTGTTGGCAAATGACAGAATGGCACAGTAGATATTCCCGACTTCAGATGACGTCGTTGCCAATAAGTTGCGTTGGTAGCGGCGAATGGTCGTGGAGGGTGGAAAGAGGGAAACGATGCTGGAATGGCCTGTCAGACGAGTACGCAAAAAAGTTGTATAGAGCTTACAACGCAGCCGCGACTCCACAGGTTACGAGCACAAAGCGTTTCTGCAAACGGTGTAAGAAATAGCCGAAGCAATAAACACGCAGAAAACATACCCAGGCCACTGACCAGCCGAATCCAATATTTCCAGGCAGTTGCAGGTGAATATCTTGGTAGGAATAGCCGATAACCTTTATTGGCCAAAGGATTAACCAAGAAGAAGCAAGGTGACGGACTGAGAAAGGGGGAACATACAAGTATAGATGTGACGAAAAGGATGATATTGCGCATAGGCGCGATGGGCCAATATAATCTCGCGAAAAAGAAAAATGGGTAGCAAATAGCACACACGGTTGCAAGGCCGTATGCATTCCCTCGACTAGAGCCGCATGATATGTACCTGTTGCGAAGTACGTTGGTTCAAAGAAATGATTTAAACGTACAAGAGCCTCACCACATAAGCATACCCATGATAGCACCGAAAAACGTACTGACGATCCTGGCCGAAAGTCCGAAGGCAGTGTCGCCGCGAAAACGTCCAAGCGTTAATTGGCCCATGAATCTGTGAATTTCCGTCAGGACGAGAAAGTTAGAGTTATAAGGAAAAGGACTTACATCGCCCAAACGAACCGATTTACTAGATGCCAAAAAATCAATATCGAACAGCAATTCACCAATAGAAACGCTTGCCCACCATACGCAAATTTAGCAGTGCTCTTGAGCAAACTGGGAATGGAAAGTATGACTGTCAATAGCCCAGCTTTCATGCCGAAAATGGCGTTTCCCGAACCAAGACCGACCAAGAAGTGGTGCAAACCGCGCAAGAATGACTCGAAGATGTTTCGCGGCGGCAGGGCGTCTGGATCCCGTCGTCGCGGAAGCCCAAGGTCAGTAGCAGAGTCAACAGGAAACGCTGGCCCGGTAGTCTTCGATGGCATTGAAGGATCTCCAGTGTCAGTGTGAACTGACGAGGAGTCCGACGATGAGGGCCTTTCCCGGTTAATTCCTTGGATAACATCTGAGATAATGAACAATTAGAATTATCTACGTTAAGATTAAGATCAATTGGGGCGACGAACCAGGATCATCGTCTCCTTCATCAAAGTCCTCGCCCGATTCAGGGATTGCCGACGAGTTCCACCTGAAACTTTTGACAGGTGTCCAGAGCCGGCATTCGGGGCGTTCTTCCTCTAATTTAATAATTTGGTCAAGCTGCGATAGAAAAAGGAAGGGTGAATGGAAAAAAGAATGAGAAGCGAAAAACATACCATCTCGAGAATAATGGAAGCGATCTGCGTCAAGTTGTATTGATAGATGTAGCAGTGGAATAAATAGCGATGCGCAGGCACCACGTATTCGCGTCCTGGCTCTCCTTCCTTCTCTTTTGAAAAATAACTGCTTGCATCTGCTGCCAATTTTTGGTCTGCTGAAGCTTCTGGATCCAGTGCGACCTCGCTCGGCACCACTGGCGAGGCGGGATGACTTTTTGATTCATCAAATAGATTTCGATAAGGTTCCAATACGGCGTGTCTGTTGGTGGATGGGACAGAAGAGATAAGTCAGGCGTATACGTGGCAGTGGAGTTGAAGAAGCACCAGACCAAAATAGGCCATGAAAATAAACCCCGGCCCAACGGGCCGAATGCTAGAAACAGGAAAAGGCGGAAGATGCTCACCGTCCGATATTTCTGAAAGTCTCCAACGCATTTGCAATCTGGGTTCGAACTTCTTTCATTTTCTTCATTCTTTCTTCTCTCCTTCTCCTCTCTTCTCTGCGCTTATTTTGCCCTTCTCCAAGACGCTCCAGCATTTTCAATATGCGAGGGTGCTTCGGGCTCGTTTCGTCCGGATTCGATGGTAGGAGACCGATGGTGGCGAAAAATTCTGGTAGCCGCGCATCTCGGACAGTGGAGAGCCATTCGTTCGCGGTCTTCATCCCCAGGGTACATTGTTCGAGTAGAGCGTCGCAGCTGGCGTATAGTTAAATCAGTCACAGAGCGCTCCAACTCAGTAAAAGATACAGAAACGTACCTCTCATTTAACAGCGAACCAGTCCTCTCGTTAAATTCCTCCTCATTCGGATCCCAAAGTCTAGTGGCCTCCAAGTTCAGATATCTCTGCGACTCAAAAGTACCCACAGCTTGTTCCGGTTTCTTCGCCCTTGCTCGCGCCAGAGTCAGCAGCGACGAATGAAGATGATGACCTTGACCATGGTGGTGGTGGTGGTGGGAATGACCGTATTGATTATGGTGCAGGTGCTCATCACCATGTTCCCGCTGTTCCGTCAAACTCTGAGGACTGCTATGCAGATGCATGTGAGAGGGCGTCGTCGAGTATGCATGTGAATTAGGGTGCTTGTTCTGCACAGGTTGGTGTACACTTCGTCGCGGCGTCGAGACAGGCGTCAACGGAATGCCGTTCGAAATATCGCCAGCAGAATTCATCCCGTTCCTCTCCGACATCGTTCTCGAAGTCGTACGCGAAAGAATGACATTTGGCGTTCCCGGAGCAGTGTTAAGTGGTGTTACGCCTGCAGTTACTGGAAATTTCTCCCTCGCAGGATTGACCAGCGAGAAGAACACCGCGAGCCCGTCCGCCCGCCCGGCCAGCCTTCTTAGAATCCCTTGGAATGTCGTAAAGTCTTCAGGGCTAAATCTCCCATAAATTAAATCGCTCTTCAAAAGCCGCGCAGCAGCTGCAAGACCCACCAAGGCCGACTCGCAAGCCTTGGTGCCTTTTATTACCGTGCCATACAGAGGCCCGAATTCCGGAGAACTTGGGGAGGTTGCAAGTAGCTTGCGGTGATCTTCGAAGATCGAGAGATGAGGGGCTAGGGAAGCAGCTAGCCGAGACGTAAAGAGCGCGGATACTGTCGAGGGAAAGATGATAACAGAGGCAACGAGTGCCAGGGCGCTGTGTAGCGCAAGAGGTATGAGGATGGATCGTCCAACGAGATAAAATGGAAACGGGAATAGTATTGACGTCGTCATGCAAATATCTGACTTTCGTTAGAGAGAGAACTCTGAAAAAGGGGATAGGCTCATACCGATACATATACATGCTAGAATGCAAGCGAAAAGATAAGGACCTGGTCCTTGTCTCGCTCTGAACCAGAGAATGACCGCGGTTCCGAAGAAGATGAAAATGGCAGTAATAACCGCTGGGGCAGCTTCGATGTACTGTCCACTGATTGCTTGAGGAAAAGTGACCATTGGATTGTGATGGGTTCGTGCCAGATTGGCGAGAAATATACCAAGGCAGCACCATCTGTGTTATTCATACAACTCGTAAGGCAAAGGCGACGAGAGAAGGGTACTAACTCACGCCCATGCTAAACTGGTTATCAACAGGATCAAGATCTCCCGCTCAGCGACTGCCATGAACGGATCGCTTGGTGGAGATAAGAACCCAGCTGCAGAGAAAAAATAGGAGTAAGGTCGAATCCGATTCTCTTCTCGAATTCGAGCAGAAAAAACTTGCCAATGATGATTAAAAAGCCTGCCTGACCCATCATCCGCATGACTGCTGGAATCAAGAACAAAACAGTTGAAACCCAAGTCACCAGCGCACACCGTATTACCGGCTTGACCTTACTCCATACCAAATTTTGTGGTACCCACGCAAAATGACCAGCGAGATACGCAATCACTGGTACCAACCACTTCGGTGTCGATCGGCGTGTCGAGCTGGAAGAGCACGAGGAGGTTAGGGATTCTGTATCCGGTTGTGCAATTTTCACCGCCTTGCTTGAACCACTGGGTGGTATCGACACCTCATTTCCTTCTGGCCCCTGCAAAATCGGGCTTTCTTGGGATGTCGCACTTCTGTCGAGATCGGAGCGTGAAAAGACAGGAGCCTGCGTGGAATTTTCCGACATCGTCCACGGGTAGCACTTTCGCGCTGTGGATCTGTTTCCAAGCCAGGATGCGTACAAGGATTAGGGCTAAGGAAAAGAAGGAAGTCGAGCCAAGCGGGCTTCCGTAAGTGACATCATATGTTTTGTTCTATAAATAACCGTGTTGGGCTAAAAATAAACGTAGAGTAGATTAGATTAGATACCCTGTACCCCATAATACTGTCAAGTTGGTGGAACGAAAATGCTGAAGAGGGTTGTATACGTGCGTGTCGAGTATTGGCATAGATAAAGCTAACTGCACGCTCAGGAATTGAGCCGTCAAAAAAACTAAATTTGAACACCTGGAATACACAGATAACAAAATAGGTTCAGTGAATAAGAAAAAGTAAAATAATTCGATGCGTCGCGAGAATAGAATTTTGTAGTCTCTCCTAGCCAGACTGCGATATATGTGATGTGCCCTACGGATCACGATATATGAAGTCTGTTTTTTACCGCGCCCCCAAAACCGTGTCAGAAAATGCTTATGTAAAGTGCGGACTTTGAAATTTTAGTTGCGGTTAATTATCGTAACAATAAGGGACTTGAAATGAGAATTTTGGAGAGAAAGTTCCTTCTAAGGTGCTAATTAGCATTGCATTAAAATATGGGGGCACCCGGACGTGATGTGGAGGAGTTGTAAAATGACAGCGGTATTTCCAAGCGCGGGGATGATTATGTAATGCACCTTTGCCCCCAAAACCTCTGAAATAAAAGCCATCGCAAGACAATTTCCTCTCAACACAAAATTACAATACAATATACATACAATTAAATAGATGCATTCTGTCTCCAAGAAGTCGAAAAGAACCCTCGCCGTCGCGTCGCGTCGATATTGAATGTCCGCACTTTACATAAGCAAATTCTGACACGGTTTTAGGGGCGCGGTAAAAACAGGACTAAGAATTTTGCAGATAATCCAAAAACTACAAGATTTCATTTTTGCATGTGGTCATAGATGCGTGAAGACGCGATGTGTTTGGTTATAGGATCGCATGGCGTGGATCTTGACCAAGTGGGTGAGCGGACTAAGTGTCGATGGTTGTAGCCTCGAGTGTATGGTCCCATAGCAGTTTTTGGGCTCCTTCTGCCACAGGAAACTTCTTTAATCCTATGTCGTCGCCTTTTTGATCGAATCTGTTCATCCCTTTTTTTGCATTTAGCAACGCGAAGAGCATGTATTCCGCACAGTCCTCTTGGGGCGTGGTCAAAAGCCACAGAAGTGGGAGGATCGGTATGACGAGTATCCTTGTAATAATGGATTTGTTGCTGATAGTACCCGTGTACACGGAGCCAGGGTAGATGTGTGTAAAGGCGATTTCAGGGTTCTGAGAAGCGAATTCCTAGTAGAAGAATAGTGAGTTGTTAGATAAAGGAGACGCATCGAGAACGACGCACAGAAACCATAAGATCATTATATGACACGCTCTGGGACATCGCCTTAAGCCCTTTATACGTCTTCTTGAGACCAAGGTCATCTATGTCGATCTCTGGGCCGAGACCAGCACCGAGAACAGTCATGACGCTAGCCAGCTCACCCTGATCGTGGGCCGAGTGAAGCAATGGGAGAAGTTCGTTTGTCAACACCCAGCGAGCATAGTAACGCGAAGCCAGTTTCTCGTCAATGCCCTCTTCAGTCTCCTTCCTTCCTCCAAACCCTACAACAGAGGCGCAGTGCACCAAGAGGTTGACCTTCGTAAGTCGCGAATTGAAGTCCTTCGCCATGGCGTGGACATTCTTCATGAGCGTCAGATCGCATTGAATGAACTCGTACGTTGAATCGCTGGATGCTTTCGGGAGCGCTGCGATGATTGACTCAGCAGCCTCTCGGTTCCGACCTATTATGATGATATGAACCCTCCCTCGTAGGTGGCGCGCTAAAGCTTCAGCCATGGATTGCCCAATACCCGCAGTGGCTCCAGTGACGACCATGACGGGGACATAGGATGGATTGAAAGACGAATTTGAGTTTCGAGCGTCGATCAAGGTAGGCATGGCTGCGAATGGGAAGGTGTAAAAGTGCGTAGCGAATACATAGTCCACGTTACTGTAAGTATATATGTCACCGGAAACGCAGCCGAGACCGTTGCGTAAAGCATTTGTACGCGGTACCGGGGATCGGCATTTGACTCAACAGGATCAAGCAGTAAGGGGGCTCAGTGTCTGTTGTCCATTGAAGTATACTCGAGTAGTTGCCAACAGAGTTACAGTGTTGTAGAATCCTTGCAGTCGTGATTTTGCGCAGGACATCCCAGACTAAGGTCTCTTTCGCGAAAGAGTCGTGCCCAGGAACTGGACCTTAAAGGAAAGGAGAACAATAATCAGCATGGATCAATGGGTGGAGTGAAATCATCAAGAGGCGTCAGATCCGCCGATCTAAGGCACCGGTGATTTCCGCACACGGCATGCCTATGAATCGCATGTCGACTCCTTGCATGTATGAAGTCTCGTTTCTGACCAGCAGTATAGGTACTTGCCATGTTACTCACCCCCTGATATTTAGGAGTAGACAATATTTGACTTTTTAGAGTCTCTTGAATCTGATTTATGCCCCACTTTCTGCGTGGCTTTCTTGGCGCTAAATTGAGCGCTAACCGCATTCGTTCTTCCCATAAACCCAGTTTCGCTTACCATTCCTATATACCCAGCCACCCACGCAATCATAAATCATTATTTTCTTTACCAGGGTGTCTTCTTGGCGACACTTTAGGATAAAAAGTTCCTCATAATATAAGCAATTTTAAATTGCTAGAGATCCGTAGAAGGAGTAGGCACTGTCATATGTTTGAACGAAACTCATGCTCGCATTGAAGTACATCAGGCGCTATTTATCGAACTTGCAAGATTGAAGACTATTGACTATCTCTTCAAAGTCACTCTACGTCTTAGGCGGCCGCCTTTGCGACGACAACGCAGTTACCGAAGCCGGCAGTGCTCACAAATTCCTTGCAATTCATGAACTTTAGTTTGTAGTCCAACTTTTATAAGAAAATACGTACGACAAGACATTTGTCCTTGCTAGAACCTCCTGTGCACTTAGCTCCAGCAGGAAGTATGGCCTCAATACGCTGAGATCCTGGAGTAGCTGGCGCCTTTCAAACAGTAACAGTAAGCCAACCTGACCAGCGGCGACATATGACACTTACCCGGTCACCATTCAGAGTGATATTCATAGGGACAAATCCCTTGCCAGTAGCGTCCTCGTTGACTCTAGCCCTGAAGAATGTCGAACCGTCAGTTCCGCTAAACGTTTAATCCTATGTCAGAAGTTCGTAATTTCAAACAAGGTAACCAAAGAACGCACTTGGTAAAGGCGATTGCTGTAGCATTAAATCTTCCAAGTGGTCCGGCTTTTGCGAATTTTGAAGAGTCGACTGTGGTCAAAGTGACGTTAACGGCACCACAGGGTGCTGTGGCATTTGGACGCTGAACGTCGTCCTTCACCGGAACCCCCGAAACGCCAAGAGCCGGGGCTACGAGGGCATGGGCATATACTTGGAAGGAAAGAGTCGAAAGAAAAACAGCAGTTGTCAAGATTTTAGAGAACATTTTTGAGGTAAGATAGTCGAATTTGCTACAAATGAGCTTGAGGTTGGGGTGTACTGAGAGGAAAGAATTTGCGACGCTCGTTTTATATTGCGCATCCCATTCCATGAGATTTCTGAGCAGAAGTAATGTCTGAAGAGCCCATATGCAGCCTGTCAAACCTGGGGATATTCTATACAGTAAAGAAAAGAAGTAAAGGCATGGCATGGGACAACAAGCAAGCAAACTCGCTGAACCAAGGTCATCCATCCGCAGGGCAAAAGAAATGTATTCATACGCGCCACGTTTTAATAATAGATTGCGATATAAATAACATAAGATATTAATAGCGATCTCCCTTCAAGCTACATAGAAAGCCGACAAGGCATGCATAGGAGCAGCATAAGGAATTTCAGGCTGATTTCGGAAGACGCGCCAACATTGATAATGAAACTATGAAGATAACGAGGAAATGTAAGTGACCTGGTATGAGGTTGAGAATAGAATTTCATTGAACGTTATTAATGACTTCGCATGCAATTCCTGTGACAGGGAAGAAGCAGAACTCAACTGACGATATCTTAGGGGTATCGGTGAAGGTTCGGGGAGCAGGAGACATGGTTTCCGACACGAGTGACGGGTAAGTTGATTTGGGTGTTTCTGTACTTCAGAGTTCTTCAGCAACCGGGACCGGCGGTTTTGATCTGACGAATCTGTAAATGAACTGTTCACACAGTCCGTTTGCTCTGTACTTGGTTTACATGTCATTCACAGGTTCAAACGCTTCCATTCTCGTCTGACCCAATGGGAGGAAAGTAACATTATTGACACCGACACACTTTGTGTAGAACCGAATTTGAAATTAAATTTGAGAATCATTGAGTTGTCGTATATGTAAATATAATACAGCCAGATGATGGACACCTTCTCCTGTTCGTGGGCAGCTCGGGGATGACGAAGCATCCAAGCACATATCGGTACCATTTAATTAGGATTCTGTTGTTCAAACTTGTTATGTACAAGTCTAGGACCTCAGTTGAGGGCCAAGACGAAGAGAACCTGAGGACTCATGTATGGTGGTTTTTACAAAAATTTCACCGGCCTAGGCTGGCTCGTTATGGAAGGCAAAAACGTTAATCATAGTGTCCGCTAGTCTGTGAAAGTGGATAGTGGCAAGCACAGTATAATTAAATAGCGCTGCGGAAGATTTCTGCTACTCAGGTCTCCCCCCTACGGCTCCCACACCGTCAACCAATTAAGTCATACAGTCCAAATGGCTGTGAGGGATATTCATTCAAATATTCCCATTACACTGGAGCGGCTCCACCTTTAAGGCGGGCATTTTGTGCACACTTTGAGGGAACGTTCGTGCGTCTGGCAGCTTGCCTTGGACAGGAAATAATCAATATAGAGAATTTAAATATGTCAATTTCGGTGTAGAATAACCTGTATGACTCCAATACTGTCAGACAAGGTGGGCTAGATTAAGCAAGCTTAATGGAAGGTCCATGTCCGAAGGATGAACGGCCTACGCCATGGTTTTTTGAAGACAGGGAAATTCACCGAAATCTGCCAAACCGAAAACCGGTTTCATTGGAGCCTTTGAGTTTACGAATGCGTTCGCATTGCAATGATTGTATACATGAAGGTCGAGGCAAGAATTGACCGCAGTATGAAAGTCTCGAATTGACCGTCGCGTGAAAGCCACGCCCAAAAGCAATAAAGACAGCACGGAAGGACACTAAACGACTACTACATGTCAGGTACTAGTCAAGTGTCCTTAGTACCCAGGGTTTTATCTCCGGTTTTATCTCTTCATCAAAGGTCAGAATAGAATTCTAAATCTAGGATATGCAGGTGCTTACCTATTCATTAAGACATAATAGGCGGTGGGCCTGGTTGTGTCAAGGTGAGTAGCCTCGGAGACAGTTGCATTGTTCTCGTCTGGCGTAAGGTAGAGGTGCTCGGCCTTTGCGCCGCCCGGTTTAATAACGACAGTAATGTGCTTACTGTCAGGTACTGTTTCTTTCTTGTCGTTCTTTGTCGTGCTGTGGGCCGGCCCCCTGTGGTCGAGAAAAAGTGAGTATTGGGCATTTTTGAATAGTCAGTGCATGGACTAACATGACTCCGATCTCCTTCGTTTCAGGTTTGAACCATTTCTTATCGACGGCTTCACGAACAAGGCGGATCATATTCGTCTCAGTGCCACCGGCTATAGTCGCAGAGTCGGTGGGGCAGGATATCGTGATGCCTTTATACTTTTGGATTGCACGGGGTTTTACTGTGGTGATATTAAGGCTGATTGTTATGGCATCCTCCGTAGTGCTGATGGTAGGGGCATCCTTCTTTAGGCTCTCCATTGTTCGTCAATTGTCCTAAGTTGAAGGCCAACGCAGAGAAGATTTGTTGAGTACGTCAGGTGAAGTGCTTGATGAGTGGAAGCGATGATAATGCACTCAACCTTTATACCTTTTTGGCCTGTCCACGGGCAAGCAAGACATATATCCGGCGTCACTGAACAAGCATCGTGCCTAGCTCGTGCGAAATGTAATTTTGACGCCTGTCCTACTGTTGAACATATGATCAACGCAATAAGTAGCTATTTTCTTTGCTTCAAGCAAGTTGGCTTTTCAATTACATTTGGATGTAAGGGAAGTGCGGCTATAATTTCTTCTAATATCTGGCTTTCTAAATATAAAAGAAAGTGTTTTGTAGATGTTCTCGCAGCTCTTTCACACATCCAACGTTCCTGTTTTTTTTTTTTGGATTAGCTTCGGTGCACAGGCTGTCAACACCCCCCTTGATTGCTTTCTTTTGCGTGTCTTCGTTCATTCCGCTTTTCCATTAAGCATTTACCTGCCAATGAGTGTGCTGTTGAAAGGCGGCATTCTCATTGATATGAAGTATAACATGTAGGGCACATACGCATTCGACACCTGGAACATTGATTTGAAGGTCAGATTGACTAGTCACCTCTTCCTTTGGACAGGTACGATGGGCTTCAGCGAGAAAAACATCCCCATAAAATGTCTGTCTCAGGGGAGCTTTATTGTCGTCGTCTGGACCCGTTATCAGTGACACAGCTTTGTGCACAAGAAACGACCGGCGCTAACTGATACAACTATTGAACTGCTGGTTGCAAACTTGACGTCCTCGAAGCGATCCCGGGTGGCTTGAAAATTATTATATGTGATATATACTATTAATTCCCTCAATGACCTTCATAATTAGAGCCAATACTTAGGGACTGTTCGGCAATCGGAATACAGGTCGCATTCTCATTTTGATGGCGGCTGGCTTATTCTTACATCCTAAATTGGTAGACTTAGGCGCCAGTCGTGCCCTGGGCCTGAAGAATAATACAGGTACGCAGAATGTCACATCACATCAACCTCCCGTCCCCATTTTCAAGCTTACATCGAGCTTGTCGTTGTCAACAGCGAGCATTCTCCGACAATGTGCTTGTTGCTGGAAAATTAGCGCGCATTGCTTATTCATCTCTGAATTATAAAATAAATCGTTCTCTTGTACCTGGGTATCTCTCGTTCAGGTAAACGGATGCACACTCATTTCAGAACTGAGGAACTGACGACAGTGGGTACGCTTGAACAGCCCCGTCGGGCGTTGGTGATGTGAGAATAGTCCAGGTGCCATCAAAATGAGAATGCGAGCTGCATGTTATTGCCGAACAAACCTTGCAAAACATTTTGTCTTTCTGAAAAGCGGCTGGAATTTTTGAGGGGTCTGTCAGGAGACTCTCCGTGCAGGATCAACAAACACATCTGGTCATTGCCAGCTGCAGTGCGTCATGATCATGTCAATGTTCGATATTGTGTTATGGTACACGTGTAAGTAGTCAAAGTCAGATCCGAACGGCGTCCATGGCCTGATGGAAGTAAAAACTCTCTGTGAATCCTTTCCGATAGTTGATCATGTTGAATGGGTCGTACCTCGTCCAAGTTTTCCTCCCCGTCACAATCTGGCAGAGCCGGCGGGCGTCAAATCAGCTCGGGCCGGTGCGTGTGATCCGCTTACGAACGGGTTTGAAATTCGCCATGCAGTTCCACTCTCCAGCCCTTTTTCTCTTTCCTTCACTCACCTGATTAATCATGCCCAAGGCAGACCAACGTCCCAAGCGTTCTGCTCGAAGAAAATCTCCCAACTTGGAACGAATAAAGCTCGAATTGAAAATAGAGAACACGGAACCCGAGCTGGTGACTGCGAAAGTTCGGATTCATTCAACCACCTCGTCTGCTAGCTAGTGCTCATTTTGAACGTCTTTCATGCGCTTTCTTTTGGCTTCTTCACTTGTTATATCTCTTTTTTGAACCTGGCTAGCCCTTGTCTTCTGGTTTTACAGAGACCGGATATCAGCCAACGCAGGTAGTCCACTTCGACGAGCTTAACAATCTCTGGCCAGCGGACATTCGCATTCCCTCTGTCAAATCGCGCAAAGCTTGGGCCATCGCACGTAATCTCAACCCTGCAAACATCCACAGCTGGTGGTACAGGCGCAAGAGGGTAGCGAAGAAGCTCAGAATCAAGATCCCACTGGAGACTTACGAGTTAGAGGTGGGCTCTCCGCCCGTGATACCAGTTTTGACAGCGATGGCGGTCAAGGAGGAAGAGGACGAATCAGAGGAGGAGAAAGCCCCCGAAGAGCCCGTGTCTGCGCCGACTCCCTTGTCGTCTGGAGCTACGGACCACATTTCGGACACTCCTGGCTGCGGAGAACGTTCTGTCGACAATAGGACTTCAGACCAAGACACTTTTCTTGGAAAAAAGCCTGCTATTACTCCCTCTGATGCGCATATACCAGCTTCTGACGCCGACTGGGGTGATTCCTTGGCTTTAGACTCTTCTGGAACGACTCTGGTAGACGACCTTGAGCATTCTCTGATGCAATCGGGCTACGAATTTGGGGACAAAAGCGCATATATTCATGAATCGTCACTGGAAGTACTTTCTCCGCGCCCAATTCGCCCTCTGTACCTCCAATTTTCTTGCGAATCCGGCTCTCTACCGCCTAGTTCGCCTCCCGCTAGTTCGCCAAGTCCAGCTCTCGTTTCATCTGCCGTTGATCAGTCGACGACTGTCGAAGACGAGCGTTCTGCGATATCTAGTGCTCCTATCCACGAAGACTTTTTACACCCGCTAACCTTCACCAGAACACACTCGGATAGAGGTACAGATTCTCGATCCTCTTGTTCTAATTTTACCCAAAAACCATTTCGTAACGCTCACTTCATTTCCTCTCTAGAATCTCTCTGGGAATCTTTCACCCTCCTAGAAACAGCCGGCTACTACCCGACTCACCTTCTTCCCTTGACTTCGTATCAACGCATCCCCATGAGTGCATGCGCGTCGACGCCCGTACTGGACATCTGTATGCTCGAAGCTCACGACCCAGATGATGGCTCGCATGCCGGAAACGGTGCTCGTTCTCCTTCGCCTATCAACGCCGATCCTTCGCTTTCCTCAAACTCTTCATCAGAATCCGATTCGAAACCTTGCCCTGAGCTTCATCTTTGGACTTTGACTGTGAACCCAGAAGACGCGCCGTGGTGTCTGGATGGCTTCCGAATCTCCTGCGACGGCTCTCTGGTCGGGTTGTGTTCCTGCTACTATAACTCTCCGACGGCTCTTCTTTAGCTGGAAATACTCACTAGCTTGGCGTCGACACATAACACGATAGCTCACGAAAATAAACAACGGAAGATGGTGTGGATTCGCGTGTCATAAAGAAGCAAACAGCTATCGACTAACTGCTAACGACTACTAACCCAAAACTGTCTGTGGCGCGGCCTGACTGACGACGCAACCTCTTACATACTCCAATCCATTCGTTGCTATTGTTATCCTCTCGTAATGATCTTCTTTTGCGATCCACTCCTCAAGGTATTCTTTCTGCTGCTTTCTGTTCATGATTCTCGGATTCGACTGTTTTTGGCTGTTAGTGGAATTTTTGAGTTCGTGTTTCCTGGGACTGTTGCGCACGAATTTTTTCTTCACCATTGCCTATTTGTTCGCGGTCGAAATAAACGCAACTTATTTTGATGTCGAGGATAAGCGTTGACAATTTCATACTGATGACCGCCAAAACATTTAGCCCACCGACGGGCTTCTTTGAAAACTGAAAAGGCATTTGCCCTATAACGGTGAAAAAACTATACATTTGGGGTCTAGAGGATAACTTCCTAATATCTGTGGCTTTGTAGAGCAAAATAGAATGAACTCGCATTTTGGGACGATCTTTGAACGATCTTATATTAAGGTGCGTAAACTGCAGTCGTGGTATCTCGAAGATGGTCTAGGATAAAGGCAAGGGTATTGAAGTACTTTATGATTCGCTGTCCTGCACCTTCTTCTCTTTGCGTACAATATCCCCCTTTGAAGGATCATCAAGCGAGGTGTAATAGGTCATGATGAGGAGCAGACATCTAGAAGGCAAAGATTTATCATCAATGAGAAGATCCATATAGACGATAGACGTACGAGAGCCATTCAGTTAGGACGCCCAGCATATATTCAATAGCCACAAATCGAGCGTCAAAGCCCGTCTCATCGTAATTATCAGCTGGGATTGTACATAAGCAACAGACCAGTTGGGTAATAAAGGAGGCGTCTTACGGTTATAATAGGAGAGGCTCCAAATTGCGGATTGTAGAATCCCAAAGATGCCGCGAATCATCAAGGGGAACCACGCAATTGTCAAGAGGATCAGCGTTGGATGTGTTTTACGTTCTCCATCACGTTTCCTTCCGCGAATAGTAGCGAGGATTGCGAACAAAAGCAGGAAATTGCATGCCAAAAATACGCTTTGCCCACTGGTCCTGGTGATCTTCGCGACGTTAAGACGCCGTTGCAAGTCTCCATTCTCGGGGTGGGCAAAATCGGCCCCAGAGAGGTACGAGCCACCGAAAATAATGGCGGCATTCGCAATGATAAGTACGGTGTGAAAGACGACCATGGGTTGTTTATGGTAGAAGAAGATAGCGAACGGTCCTAGAATAATAAGCCTAATGATTCGTTTCCGGCGTGCAGCCTTTGAGGGATCAGCTTGACGGGGTTCGAGCCAGGATTCGTGGCTCGGAAGATTGTGCTGATGCCAAGATATGAGGAATCGGAACGCGCACAGGACCTATCAAGATAGAGAATGAACGGTCTACGAAAAACACAGTTATTCGAGTTCGCAGTACATACCAGTGTGAAATAACCCTCCGCACCCAGGATGAGAAATGCCAAAAGTACGTTGGGATTTTGCCATCCTTGGATGCCAAATACTAAACCGCAGGCCTGAGATGCGACACGGATGGCGACATGGAAAAACAAGATAAACCAGCGGGAGCCCCATTTGATATGCTTCGTGAGGTAGGCCCAGAGCATCCACGAGAAGATGCCAACATACTGCATAAATACCAATACCAGTTAGGCATGAATCCTCTCCGGGAATGTTGACATAAAGAGTACTCACGAGAATAAGAAAAACGAGCGCAGCGCTGGCTTCCCGTCCGAAGTGACCCATAACGCTTGTTGTCAGGGGTCGGAAGAAACAAGAGAGGGGTTAAAAATGTCGTGGAGATTTATACAAATACGACCCAATGGTGGCAGTGCAAACATTTGGTAGGCATCAACCGCAGCCTCCGCAGGGGCCAGTGAGCGAGGAGACTGCCAGTCTGGAGGCGAGGCCTAACGTTAACCAAGTATCCCCGTAGGTGGATTCTATTAATAGCTAACCTCCCTTGAAAAAAATTAGAGCGTGGAACACGGGATAATTGGAGGCGTTGGAATTCGGAATGCGATGAACTTGACTCGGAATTGGTTCACTCCGAACTGAAGAGAAATATCTGTGTAAAGACGCCACCGCAGCACAACAGGGGACCGTTCGATCTTCGATCTAACTGCAGGTGATAGGTGTCGAGGTGTCAAGCAGACCCAATCTGGGAGAGTGATACTACTATTAATACCACGCCGAACGGCATCACATGTCGGTGGGGGGTCGAAAACCGAGTACCTTCGATATTCGGTCAGATGAGCAGTGAGCACAGACAACAATTCCAATAAAGGTATGTTGAGACCACCGCACGTCTGAGAGTAGTCTCTCCTCAATAGACCACGATACAATCGAGGAACAGATGAGATAACGACCTCGAATTGGCTTCGTATACTTTTGAGGACCATATCTACGCAAGAAATAAATAAACGCCAATCAAGAATTCAAGGCATTAAATAGACATAAATATGGAGGCGCTGTCGGAGAAACAGGGCTCATGCACAGGACATATAAAGATCGACCGCTTGTTCTGGGTCGTCCCATTGAACCTTAGAGAGGAATATAAGCATATAGCACTGACATAACGAATATATCCTTACAAAATGATTGCATCCAGGAGCCACCTTAAAATTGATCGAGTTTTTCCCTGCCTTCTCCGAGTCATCCTCAAGAACCCAAAGCGAGGCGATGGCGTACGAGCCAGATTTATCCCCCACCATGTAGGTGATCTTCATTTTCGGGAATAATGCGCGTGTGACAGGATCGAATAGGGCTTTCCGATAATTGGTATTGAACTGGTTGCCGAACCCGACCATATAAGCGCCCTCAACAGCCGCTTCCTGGCCTACGCATATGATTTCCTCTTGATCAGCTTTGGACATGTTGTAGATACTGCCGGGTTTCGAGGTAGACGGGACCACATACTCGAGAGAATCGAGGTCGCGTTTGGAAAGGTCGCCGTGATCGAAATACGAAGTGAGCCACTGGACGAAGAAGGGTAAACGTTTATCCGCCGGGATGCCCTCAACGACAAATGGAGCCCAGTTTTTCTCAGGCATAGGAAGCCCAAGAATGATTGGCGCACATTCTATATTCGGAAGAGATCAGTGAGGAGTGTAGGTTCGAAAAATAGGAAATACGAACCCTGGAGGACATAGGCGCGAATATAGGACTTGATCCGGTCGCGGATAGACGAAGGGAGAGTGTCGGCATGAGCTATGGCTGCGTTAGTCTCTCCGACACCGAGCGACCATCCCAGAAGAACGATCCCGCCTGCTTTTCCGTCTGGCGAAATGGGCGGTAGATTTTTCTCCTGGATTATTTGACTGATGAACTTGCCAACCTCGTGACCACGGTCTTTCATCCACGCGTCTTTCTCCTCTTCCGTGCCTTTGAGAACGACGTCCAGTTCTTCGGGGGTGAAGGGGCTAGATCCCGGGTAGTTGCGACGGTTTAAGGCAATGAAGCGGATTCCTTTTCCTGGCGCGATGGCTCCCACTTTCTTGAATATAGCTGCATATAGAAAGAGTCAGCAAGCCAGAACGCAGTATCGAGGAAAGCGACTCGCCTGAAGAAAAGCACATGCCATGGACAGCAACGATGGTGGTGTAGGTCTGCTGTTCTGGAGTACCGCTGTCATAATATGCGATCTCGACGCCAGAATCGACAATGCGGAGCTTCTCTAGAGCCATGGGCAGCGAGAGGAAAGAGATAGAGAACAGAATTTAAGAGCAGAAATCCTTGTCTCAAATATCCCAAAATCGATCGGTTACCAACAGTGTCTTATGGACTCCCCCCGTCTTCACCGTTGATTGGTCATTTGCTTTCAAATCTCTCTTGCCAAGAAATGAAAAAGAGCGCCAGCACCAGCTGGAAGCGAGATTGGTAAAGTTTTGAGGGTTTACTACCAGATGTGGCTACCCGAACTGCGCTGCATGGCGGCGAAGTGCAGCCTCCGCGTCCTAGGGGCGCGATCAGAGATAATGATCCGCTATAGTATGACCTAATCCGCTATTAATGCAGTCCCGCTTCCCGATCTGGATCTCCGGAAAGCTCCCGGTATTCATCCAAGGAAGGACGGGGATATGGAGGTAGGGAATCTCGATGTGAGCAAGCAGTTATTAAGGGGTGGAATCACCCAAGAACGAGAATCAGACCAGGACACCACGAGGAAGCCCACAACTCACCTTTGAGCTCGTTGGGTGTTGCCTTTAATACGATGACCGACATTCGCCTTTTGACCAAATACGTTGCCCGAACGAAGTTAATGCCAGTCGAAGGAGTCACAATGCGAGCCTTAACGAAACCCAAAGAACAGAAAAAAAGACTTCATCTATAAAATGGGTATACAATAAGTAAGTATATAAAACGAAGGCGAACAAAAATTTCCGGGTAAGAAATATAGGGTCTGGACAGTCGAGGATCGAACCTTGTACATAAATTAGTTATGATGCGTGGAGGTAGATGTGGGGAATATGTCGGTGTATGTGCATGTACGTCCGAATGTCATTGATTATGTGGTTGATGCTGAGGTCGTGTTTTAGATTATTGTTGAATTTCGGCTGTGAGTTTCGAGCTTGGTTGGTTAGTTATCAAACGACAGTTTGGGAATCGGCACTGATGGGGATGGACATCTCGACGTCCGCTGACATGGCAAAAGCCCCATACTCGAGTAGAGATAGGTGACGCCGAATAGGAGGAAGAGAACGGAGTCTCCGTAAGCAACTGCAATAACGGACGCAATTAAATCGACTGCACCCAGAACTGCAAGAGGGGCGACAGCGTACCATGCTTGACAGAGATCTTTGTTATTCCACATCCAAACTCCACCCCGTCCGCTTCCCAAAGGCATGATCTCTGACGTCCGCCACCTATGACCCGTCCTCCACTCCTCCTGCCGTCCTCCACCCCCCCTCTACGGACACATCCCGACTCCTAGCTTCGGCCTTTCACGCTGAGAGAGAGATAATCGTCAACTCTTCCACCCGACAGCGTCATCGATATGATCAATTGACAAGTTTGCAAAAACTCGATCTCGGGGCATGGCCCAGCCGCATACCCGTGGCGCCAACATTGTCGATGTCAGAGGGTTGCTCGACTGCCTCCGAGGCTCGACACGGGAAGAGAGGATATCGAGAGAGGAGGCACGAGCAGCAGCCGTCGACAACAAAATGTATACCAAGTCGAGTTTCAGAAATTCAGATCCAGCTGTACACGCTGACCCAGTCGAAGGCGAATTGGCGTTGAACGTTGAAACCTGAAACCCCAAACTCAGAAAAAGAAGCTGGGTACGTCAACTCGGATGTTCGAAACATCAAGGCCGACGATAACGAGGAAAATCATGCTGAGGAACGGAGGTCGGGCCTCGGAGTTGATGAAAAGACCCGGGGAGTTGAAGGTAAAATAATCCTCAAGATGACGATGGAGAGGTCGGAAACGGCGGCTACGCGATGTTTGATATGCGAACAACTATGGCCGACGACAGCGAGGTGGATCGTCCTGACGAATGGAGGGAAGGAAATTGGTTTTTTGACGAGGCGAAAAACAGCCAGGCACAACTGCGGGCCGGGATTCCGGATAGCCCAGGCTAGGACTTCCGAGTCTCCAAGACTGTCTCCTCCTCCTTCTCCTGCTCGTTTGGGGACCTAGACTCTAGCCCAGTCCACAGGCACCACTCCGCACGACTACAACCAGCCTTGAAAGCTTACTGACCCCAGCCAACAGCGGTTTAATCCTCGAAGGACCGCGAAGCGGAGAAGTCAGTGCCCAACCACACTGCGAACTGCGTTAGATAGACGACATTGAAGTAGAAGGCGTCGACGGATGTCTGAGAAGCGACAGAGAGGACGACGAGGTGCTGGTCGTCGTGCAGTAGCGTGAAGGACGGGGGTGTTGTAGCTCTTCAAGTGAACGTGGCAAGGTAGGTGTGGGAGGGAGAGGTAGGAGAAGGGTGGATAGTCGTCGTCCAAGGAGTAGTAAGCCGAAGCTATTCTTGCCTTCTGGATGGCCAACGTTCGTAGCTAATAGTGCCGTCGTTCCGCACCGGGAAGAACGGAAGCAAGGGTCTTGTCTTGATGCAGTGAAAAGACGGTGGTGCTGGGAGGTTTGTAGGCGTATATACTCGTCCAATGTTGGTCGAGGATTCGAGGTCCCACTTTGTCGCGGGCTGAAGCTGGGGGATTTCGATCAGGAGATGAAAAGCGTATATAGTCGTACTCACATTGCCAATTTTAAGTATCCGTATGGATGGCGTCGAAGTCCATGCTCGTGGCAGACCTCCAGCTCAACCTCGACAAATAGAGCTTGAGCAGGGCCGGCCTTTATGCCGTTCCTTGGCTGCCCAACGTCCTCTCTCCTCCATATTACATATTACATCCCTCGTTAATCCTCCTGGCATCCGCTTCTCCTTCCCAATAGCCTTCATCGTCCATGCCAGAAAAGCGGCGCAGCAGCGGCAGTTGCAGCCACAGGCCGTGCCGTCGTCCTAACGTCCAGAAATCGGGGTCGACCCGGTCTTCGCTGTCAGGGAACCCGCATCGGGTGGAGACGATCGCCTGGTTGGTGGTGGATACTCTGCGGATAAAAGAGGGGATACAGCTAGCATGTCGACGTGGCCAGGTCTGAAGCTTGACGAGGATATGATGATTGGAGGTTCAATAAGCTAATGCCGAGTGGAAGGAGGGATTGCGGGGGATACAAAGTCGACAGTTTCGAATCGTGGGATTGATGACTGTTCAAAGCTCTTATTATTCAAATGTCGGACAATTGGCGTCGTAAAAAAGGGTCAGTTCATCGCGTGCGGGAAGGACGGCTAGGTCGCTTTGCAGGTGACCGGTGACCGTTGTTGGCATCGGGGGTGTAGGATAACATATGAGTCGTTTTCCTAGTCCAGCTGCACAGGAAGATTTCAGTAACTTGACTTCCTTCACTCCCTCCAAACACACTTACTGTAGATCCAAAATCGTCTTCTCCATCGCATCGAAGCACAACTACCTCAATGAACATGCTTGAGGGCCTAGAATAATACTGGATCCAGTGGCCCGCAGTGGGTGGAAGCTAGGAGAAAAAGTGCAAGGTCAGTCAGGCAAGGATATCACAAAAAAAGTGGACTGACCATCATCATCTGCTGGCTATCGTTCCGAATAAGTATAAGAAGAAGAAAGAAGCCGTGCGCTGGTACGATAAGATCATGATGCAGGGAGTTGGTGGCCAGTGGGAGCAGGTCGCCGAAGCCGTTTCTTCCTCGTCAACATCTCTGACAACGACGAACACAACAAGGAAGACGTCCACTCTTGCTTGCACGCTTAAACCTTTTGGAAACCTTGGCTCCGTCTTGAAATATTCGAACTGAACCTTGATTGACCCTGGGATTAGTGTGCACCGCTTAATCTTGGCTTAATCTGAAGAACTCGAACTCTCGCTGTGGTCCTTATCGATTGCATTACCTATTTTGAGATGCTGGGGTATCTCAAATCACCCCCCTGCTGGCTATCTTGATACTCTAGTAAGCTCCACAATGTGCGTCTCACCCCGAGTTCGCACACGACAGAACTCTCCGCTCCATCTCTCTGTTTGAATTGGGTCTTGCACTCCAAAATGCAGCTACCTTGTAACGCTCGCGGATCAAGCGACTCTACCTATTCCTACTGTTGTGCTCGCTGCTTAATGACAACCACACCGCTAGCTTTCGGGGTTATTAACCAACATCATGCCCACAGTTCCAGTTCCTAGCGGCAATGCCGCAGAGACCTTTCTTTATCAAACGGCGCTTAAGTATCCCCAAATCTTCTTTTCCCAAGTTCCACGGTTATGCAATAATCGATCTAAACATTCCATCCACAGTTTTCGCCGCTAACGAGAGTAACAAAATAGAGATGCGGTGAAAAGGTACGAATTCGAAGGTCGAATGAACTACTAACGGGCGAGCTGAATTTCCATGACAAAGATTTACACTGATGCGTTATAGGTTGGCCGCCATCCTAAATACCTCGAGCTGCTGCAACAACAGACGAGGATTCCTGGGACCTGTAACACGGAAATAGGGTGAGTACCATTAACAATGAAGTAACTCGGTAGCCTGGGAGTAGATAGGCATACCCTTTTGCCTCCATAAGCAGTTTCCGAACACTATGATTTGAGACCCTGTCCATGTTCACCGTATTCACGTCGGCCTCGTTCTCGAGAAGCACCTTCACGACCGTCACGCGACCTTCAACCGACGCTGCCTGGAGTGCGGACCCGTATTTTCCTCCCTGTGCATTCACATCCGCCCCCTTTTCGAGCAGCACTTTCACGATCGCCTCGTGACCATTAGACGACGCTGCCTGAAGTGTGGGCCCATCTTCTCCTCCCTGTGCATTCATGTCCGCCCCCTTCTCGAGCAGCACTTTCACAATTACCTCGTGACCTCTGGCCGACGCTGCCTGGAGGGCGGACCCATACCTTCCTCCCTGTGCATTCACATCCGCGCCCTTCTCGAGCAGCGCTTTCACAACTGCCTCGTGACCTTCATATGACCCTGCCTGGAGTGCGGACCCGAAATATCCTCCCTGTGCATTCGCATTTGCCCCCTCCTCGAGCAGCACTCTTACGACTGCCTCGTAACCTATGTAAGACGCTGCCTGGAGTGCGGACCCGTACCTTCCTGCCTGTGCATTAACGTCCGCCCCCTTCTCGAGCAGCACTATTGCTAGCGCTTCGTGACCTTTGAACGATGCTGCATGGAGTGCGGACCCATATTGCTTCCCCTGTGCATTCACGTCCGCCCCGTTCTCGAGCAGCACTTTCACGATCGCCTCATGACCATTGAAGGACGCTACCTGGAGTGCGGTTCCATAGGATTCTCCATATGCATTCACATCTGCCCCCTTCTCAAGCAGCACTTTCACGACTGCCTCGTGACCATGATACGACGCTGCATGAAGTGTGGACCCGAAATGTCTATCCCCTGCATTCACATCCGCGCCCTTCTCGAGCAGCTCTTTCACAATCGCCTCGTGACCTATAGACGATGCTGCATTGAGTGCAGACCCATAGTATCCTCCTTGTGCATTCACGTCTGCCCCCTTCTTAAGCAGCTCTTTTGTGATTGCCTTGTAACCTCCAACCGATGCTGCCTGAAGTGCGGACCCGTCTGCTCCTCCCTGTGCATTCACGTCCGCCCCTCTCTTAAGCAGTGCTTTTACAACCGCCTTGTGACCTTTAGATGATGCTGCCTGGAGTGCGGACCCATAATATCCTCCCTGTCCATTCACGTCTGCCCCCTTCCTGAACAGT